>PVKA01040966.1:0-18401 GCA_004027165.1 Ctenomys sociabilis | reverse complement strand
TGAAATGGTCTTGAAAGTTATTAAAATGCCTTTTTTAGTGAAAGGCAACAATTTATTTTCTGGTTCAGAGCTCAATTTAGTTAATGTAGAAATTTTCTTTGGAAAAGAAGCAATTTGTGAGTGTCTTATTACAATGCAAGATGATTTATAGGCTTAGTTCTGGTGTTCCATTCGGCTGACCAACTTGCGTTCAAACAGAATCAGCATCTATGTGGACCTTTAGCTCCCTGAAGATGCTTGCAAAGAAAAGATGCAGGTGGGAACCCACCAAATAGCTCAGCAGATTAGAGTGCCTGCTTAGGGGCCAGGAGTTCTATTCCCTGGCCTGTCAGGCCGGACCCCCCCACAGGGCATACTGTCTCAGTGATTGAGACTGGTCACCCTGATGCTCGCCTAGAATCTCAGCTCTTGGGAGGCTGAAAACAGGAGGATCATTATGAGTCCAATTTATCCAGTGAGACCCTGTACACTCTGTACACCCTTGCCTAAATACAAAAAAAAGAAAAAAGAAAAGACATAGGTGAAACAAAAGGCAGAAAGGAAAGAAAGCTCTCTATAGTCCCTGTCTAATGCAGGAGTGACCACCTGCAGGCCCCTGGAAAATCATGCTTGCAATTCTTACATGATCCACGCAGCAGAGTTAAACACAAACAAGAACTTGACAAAAGAGCCTGAACAGTTTCTCAAGCTTGTACTTGATCTTTCAATCTTTTCATCTAATAGTCAGTGGCAGGCCAGCTCTTTGGTTTTCTGTTTACTGAGATCAATTGTGACTAAGCTATATGGCCAGGGCAAGGTCCATTAGCACTTGAATTAAAGTGAGGAATTGTATGGTTTGTTTTTGTCATCATGGAACATATAATTTATTTTTTAAAACCACAGGTTTTTAGAATTCTGTATATAGGGGCTGGGGAGGTAGCTCAGAAGAATAAGTGATTGTCTGGCAAGCACTAGGGCCTGAGTTCAGTTCCCAGTTCTGAGAAAAAAAAAATTCTGTATATAAATTTCTACTCGTACTTGAAAAGTCTACCCCAATACAATAGAATCTTCCATAAAAATTAATAAAAACTAGGGTCTCCAGGCTCCATCAGAAGGATTCTCATTTGGTATGTTTGGGTTTGGGTTCAAGGCTTTTTATTGAAGTGCTCAGATAATTCTTTTTTTTTTTTCTTACTTTAAAGAACCCTAATAAAGCAATAATACAGAATTATGACACAAGATAATATAAGATAATTCTTATGCAGTAGGGGTGAGACAGTGGTTGGAGAAACCACAGGTCCTGACTGCCAGAGGAACAAAGAGGGGAGAAGATTCAGGTGATTTTCTTCTGCTTCATTAGAAGCACACAGTGAATTGCACTGGGTGTCTTGGGGACCGAGAGCGCCCTGCTCAGTCCATGGAAGAGTTTCATGATACAGCAGCTGAAACATACTAGGGAATGGGAATGGGTCTGGAATGGGGTTGAGGATTTAAACAGATGACGCCTCTGGAATGAAGTTCTGCAGCTCACCCTGATTGCTATCCCACTACTAAAATGAAGCCTAACCCCACTTCATTGTTTGAAACCTTATCTTCTGATCGTCAAAGAAGCATTATTTTCATCCAGTTCTCGTCTCTCTACCTGCAGAATATTATTACAATGGATTTTTATGCAGTCATGATTGTTTTACACAGATGTGTATGCGCTGACAGGCACTTACCTGAAACTTGAACACAGTTGTATAAATTGTCACAAGATCTTGGAGGAGTATTGAGAGAGTTACTTTGCTAGACTTATTCCAGGATATCAAAGAATGCTGTGAATTTACAGAGCCAAGAAGCCACATAGTTAAACTTATAAAGTATTTTTCTAAATGAATCAATTCCCCATTTCCTCCTTAAAAAAAAAACCCTAACATTTAACCATGTCCTAAAGTCAAATTAGCTCTCCTTGCAAAATGATTATAAATCAATTTTACTTTGAAAATATGTCAAAAACAAAGAAACCCTAAAGGCAAAACTTTAAAGGTAAATTTTAGTGATCACTTAGTCCAACCTTTCCATTTCACTCAAGCCCCTTAATAAGGAAGCTTAATTGACTTTCTCAGGTTTTCAAACCTTGCACAATTAGTCCTTTTTTTTTTTTTTTGTTCTGGAAGACAGAAACAAAGTAAAGGGGCTGGGGAGATAGGTCAGCGGCTTAAGCACCTGCCTGGCAAGCTCAAGGTCCAGAGTTTGATCCCTGGTACTTCAAAGTAAAGAAAAAAAAAAATGTCTGTTCAGGATGCCTACCAAAAGCAAGACACATCAGGCAGGCTGTATAATAAAAACAAAGTGAAGAGAAAAAATATTTTTCCCCAAGAAAATTATTTACTTTTGATAGTTACTCCAATCACCTTTTCAGAAATTGTTTTTTTTTTCAGTTAGTGTTTTTAATTTGATCTCATAACTGATAGTCCCACCATGTGGACTCAGTCTCCCATGCCCAGGGAGCTCTTGAGACCACATTTGAGACTGGGTGTGGTGGCATGCTTCTGTTATCCTAGCTCTTGGGAGGCTGTAACCAGGCGGATCACTACGAGTCCGATCTAGAAGTGAGACCCTGAACACCCTATAGACCCTTCCCTAAGATATAGAAAACAAAAACAACTAATAGTCCCAACAAAAATAATTGTATTTTAAGTCCTTGTTTATAAAATAGGAGCAAAACTATGAAGAGCTGAAGCAAGTAAAGAAGCTCATATTAGGAAAAAAAGAAAAGCCTGAGATGTGACTTATGTTTTATGCATACATATTTTAAGACTTCATTCATTCATCAGACATGCTGAGAGGACCAAGATGGTTGGGTTCCAGTCTCCTGTTTCACAGCTCACTGTCTAGTGACAGTCAGAAAGTGACAAGGACCTGTAAAATGGCAGGCGCCACAGAGAAATGTAATAAAGGACTATCTCTGCCGGCAGATGTGCTGGAGTTCTACAGATGGAGAAAAGCAGAGGGCTGCATCTGTTTGAAGGCTGTAGCCTGTGTAAAAGCATGCCCGTGTGAATGAGCTTGGCATGTCAGGGAATGGCCGAAGGACAGGGAGTATGTACACAGGTGGGCGTGGGCACCCAGGCAGAGGGCAGCTGAAAGACACCTTCTCTGCAACTCCAGAGGACCTCGAACTTCATCTTATGCATCCTGCAAAGGACATTGCTGAAGGGCCTAGCTACGTGGGGCTTTGGACATGAGAGGTGTGGCTAAAGACACACGGTATGCATAAAATACACATTGCATTTTAAAAGTCTTATATGGAAGGTGTGTTCATCACCATCATCATTTTTATGATTACATGTTGAAGTGATATTTTTAGATATTAACTTAAGTATATCATTGGAATTAATTCCTTTTCTTTCTTTTTTTTTTTTTTTGTATTTTTTTTTAAGTGAAACCATTCATTTGAAACCAAAATATCTAACATAAGCTATATCAAAATGTTACCTCCTTATTCTAGGATGTTTCTGAATCTTTTTTTTTTTTTTACTTTTTCTTTTATTGAAGTACAAATATCAATGAGACATTTTTAAGATACCTTGACAAGATGGATTTGATAAATTAATACATTGCAAACTGTTTTCTCTATCTAGGTCTTAACCATCCAACAGAAAAGTATAAAAATGAAGTATACATCGCGGGGCCATAATATTAAGCTGAGCTGTAAATGGCTATGGTCGACAACTTCTTTGAATAACTATTGTTGTGGAATGCTGGACTGTGTTGGATTGTGTTGTCGCGTTCAAGCACCTACGTTAGTTGAATGACAATGGAGTGCCCACCTTTGACAGGTGTAGACAAAGGAAGGGGTATAGAAAGAAAAAATCATGACGTGTGTGTATAGACAGTACAGTTGGGATAGATAACGCTGTGCTTCTACATAATTCTATGAGAGGCAAGATCTGCACTGATGGTGGTTGGACAGGATATTATGTCGGCTTTTTTTTGTATTTTAGGGAAGGGACTACAGGGTGTTCAGGGTCTCGCTACTAGATCAGACTTGTAGAGATCCCCTGTTTACAGCCTCCCAGGAGCTGGGATTACAGGCGCACGCCACCACGCCCAACCTTGTATGGTTTTCAAGCTAGTCCAGAATCAGACCACAGTTGGAGTACTACAGAATCATAAGTGGATGTCCCTACTTCCGGAAGTGCAAGCGCCACAATCTTCCTTGTTGCCTGTGGAATCACTGCTGAAAGGAATCAAGAGTCAAGCTCCAGGTTGAGAGAGAAAAATGAAAGCTTGTTTCCAGAACACTAGGCTTATACGGATGTGTGACACACTGATTCTAGAATACCTGAACTGGATTATACTCTATTCAGGGTTTCTGTTCTCTTCTTCCTCCCTCCTCACCAGCCCCCACCTTCCTCCTCTTCCCCTGCTTGTAAAGGCAGTTAAGCCGTCCCGGGAAGTGTAGGTGGATCCTTCATGTAACTGAAGGATCAGTTACATGAAATCTTTGTTTTCTGGAATGCCATTGGCTCCCTTCCTATTTTTGTCTTATTCTTCCAGTTGGGATATATAATGTTCAGAGCTCTTGTATTTAGAAGCTGGAAGAAGAGCCTAGACTTTGAAATAGTGTCTTGGTTTCATTATTATTATTATTTTTTAATCTAGAGCTATATGAAGCTCGTGGATTAAACAATAAATTTCTAAATTAAAAATAAAGTTTTGCTATGTAAACAAAATACACTACCAAATCTTAAAAATTATTAATAATTTCTTAATATTGCACTTATGCATCTGATCTATTGACCTGGCCATATCTGTGTTTTTTTTTTTTTTTTTGTGGAACCAGGGATCAAACTCAGGCACCTTGCTCTTGCCAGGTCAGTGCTTATTCCACTGAGCCATCTCCTTGGTCCCCTGAGCCATCTCCCCAGTCCCTATGTGTTTTAATCTTTGTTGGATCTTTAAAAATTCAGAATAGTTCTTTTCCTCTTATTATTTTATTGACACTAACTTGATATGTAGACCAGGCGGGTTGTCCATGTCCAATCTTCTAGGCTTGACTGGTACATGGTTGTTATCTCATTACTCAATTTTCTGAATTTCCTATGCAGTGTAAATTAAAACTTTAAAGTTGAAAGCAACATGTTTTCCGTTAGTATGACACACACACACACACGGACACAATGTTGGGTACTTCCTATTTCAACTCATCGACTGATAATGCATGTCAGATTTCACCACAGATAGTGATGTCAATATTGACTTTGGGTTGCAGTGACAGCTTGTTTCCTGCAATCCAGGAAGTGTGGAAGTGTTTCCTTGGCAACCAGAAAACTTTTAATTAAGAGTATTGTGATTAGACTTAGAAGAACTGAAGAAAGGAAAGAATAAACAGAAACAATAATAAATTTTTATTATCCTCTGAGAAAGAGAGAAATGATGATCTTATGTGGAGTTGTGTAGTGTACTAATTCCTTAGCATGTGCTGCCTTTTAAAATTCTCACATATTCCTCTAGGTTTTGTTATTCCTGCTGTCTGTTTAAAATTGAGACTTCAGAGACCAAATAACTTGCTTACTACGACACAAGTGGTGTTAGTGTGGTGATCAAAACTTACCTCTGGGTGGAGTGTGGTGGAGCTTGCCATCATCTCATGTAGTCGGGAGGCTGAGGCAGGGGGTGGTGGTCTGGGATCATGAGTTCAAGACAAACTTCAGCAATATGGCGAGGCCCCATATGAAAAGCAATAATGACAGAGAACTGAGTTCTGCTTGGTAGCTGAATTACAGCTGTTTTGATAGGCTGTGAAAGCTCTGAGTCCTGTTTTTAAGAGGTAAGTATGAAAAAGAATACTTGCCTGTCTTGGATGATTAGGGAAAGTTAGCATGATTTTGTTGTACTTGGGATGTCTGATGGATAAATCAGCTGAAAACATAGATCTAGAGTCAAATGATAAAATATAAAGGCCTATCCTGCCCAGGATGAGTAAGACCTTGAGCTTAATCCTTACCACTTGAGAAAGCAAGCAAGCAAGCAAACAAATATATAAGCCTGAACCTCACAAGGCATGTCAAAATTTTATTTTATTGAAGTATGGATTCAAAAGGCATTTGTACAGAGCTTAGACTAAGGCAGTGTATAAAATCACTGAGTATATCTACATAGCACAATGATAATTTCATTTATAGTTGTAAGTTATTTGAGGCTAGCAAACTAATATTAAAAGAACAAAAAATATAAATTAAGAATACAATTTCTGAAGCCAGGTCTGAGGGTGGTGGCTGTAATCTAGTATTATGATTAGGATCTAAAATGTTCAAAATTCTCATTGAAGGGCCGGTGAGACAGCTTAGTAGATTTAGTGCCTGCCTAGGCAAGCACAGGGACTGGAGCTTGATCCCTGGTATCATGCAGCCCTGCCTCTGGACACTCTGAGCCTGTGACTGAGTTTGGGTGTGGTGGTGCATGCCTGTAATTCCAGAACTGGGGAGGCTGAGAACAGAAGGATCACTGCAAGTCCAAGCTGCGAAGTGAGACCCTGTACCAAATGCATTAAAAAAAAAAAAAAAAAGTCTCATTGAATTGAAGGCTTCTCATTGTATTGATTGCTATTGGTGGGATGTGAGGAACTGAATGGATTGGATTATGAGGGCTCTAACTTCATCAGATGGATTGGCCCACTGATGAATTCATAGTTTAGCAGTTATTTTGGGGGGAGAAAGGGATCTCTTGGAAAGGCAGGTCACTGAGGTTGTGACTTTGAGGAGTGTAACTTTTCCCCTGCTCTTTCTTCCCTGGCTCTCTTACTCTCCTAACTTCTGGCCACCATCAAATGAGCAGTCAGGTGCTTCACCCATGATCCTTTTGTCCTATTGTCAGCTGATCATGGAGTGTGAATCTTGAAACCATGAACTAACATAAGCCATTGCTCTTGGAGTTGTGTGAATCAGGTGTTTTGTCCTAGCTATAGAAAGCTAACATATCTGGCTACTTGGGAGGCTGAGACAGGATAATTACAAATTTTAGGCTATCCTGGGTAATTTAACAAGATATGCTCTCAGAATAAAATGAAAAGGGATGGGAATGTAGCTCAGCATTCTTTGGATTCAAGCCCTGGCTAACTATATATATATATATATATATATATATATATATATATATATATATATATATATATATATATATATTCCTTGTTTTCATAGTCCTGAAAAAGCTGATATAAAGGATTATTTGTATAGTATTTTGGTAAAAATTATTTATCTTATTGTGTCAGCTTAGGTATTGCTAAGGAGGATGTCATGATATTATATTCAAATCATGGTCAGAGGGGCAGAGGTTTTCTTATTACAAAGTGGGACAGAATCATTTAGATTTTAGGCTGCTTAAAAAAAATCTATCTATCATCTATCTATCTATCTATCTATCTATCTATCTATCTATCTATCTATCTATCTGTTATCCAGGGCTTGAATCCAAGGAATGCTGAGGTACATTCCCATCCCTTTTCATTTCATTTTGAGAGCATATTTTGCTGAATTGCCCAGGATAGCCTAAAATTTGTAATTATCCTATCTCAGCCTCCCATATGCTCACTACATTAAGGGATGACTTATCCTTTGAAAAAATTATTAAAGGAAGACAGCATGATTGCTTTTGTTTAGTATATAGAACAGTGGTGCAAACCTACAATACCTGTGTCACAGTGGGCTGTTATTGAAAATTCACTGATTAGAACAGAATTCTGAAAATCTCTTCTTTTTTTGAGATTATGTTCAATGAGTAGTTTGCGGTGGGAAAAGGAATGAATTGTTCTGAGTTCTTAACAAAAGAGAAAAGATTATTTTTCTGCTATTTGAAATCTTTTTATTCTCCAAGGTAAATTTAAAGTTATATTGTTATTCCTTGGGAGGCCTGTCTCGGTGATCTTTTGTGGCATATGATAATTCAACATGAGCAGTGTAATCATGTAAATATACACACAGAACAGCTGAGATGATTGCACCGTTAATTTCTATCAGTTTTCTGAAAGTAGTAGTTAATGTTTGAAATTTTTACTTTGACAACTCTATGCACTAATATCTGTAATCCGAGCAACTACATTTACAACTATGGTTGACTACTTCTTACTTGTCCTTTTAAATGTTTGTCATCTCTAATGTCTCATCTGTCATTTTTATACATTCTTTAAAATAAATTAAAAAAAAAGTAAAAAGGATAAAGAAAAAAAATTAAGGTTTATTGAAAGGAGGAATTAATGTTTAATTGCCTGATCAATCTTGCACACTTATGTCTGGTAACCTGAGCATTTAATTTGGTGATAACAATATGTAACGTAATAACCGTTGTTAATCTTCTATTCTTGTTTGGAAATTCTGCACAATTTTTATTGTGTTTTGTTGCCTTGTCTATGCCTCTGTTCTTGTTATTTGTTTTTAGATTTTTCCTCTTTAAAAAAGATGAATAGAGTTTTAAGGGTCATTGATCAAAATTCAAGATAGACATATTTGCTCTGTATTTACAAAGTTCTGTTTAGCTGAATTATTTTTCCTAAGGAATTTTTGATTACTGTCAATGACAGCGACAAAAGGGAAGAAAGACTATTTCTGGGACATGGGCTAGGTATGATTAGGTTTAAGTAGATTTCAGGAAATTCTTTAAGGAGAAAAACTAATCATGAAAAAGTACATCTTGAGAACTGTGTGTGGAGAGTGAGGAGTAGAAGTCCCTGTTCTTAGAAGTCTCCGCTCTTCAAGAGTGGGTGTTTGGATTGCCTGGCTTTTTCTGCATGCCTGAGCTTTTGCCCCGGCAAAGCATGACCTCACCTTTGCTCTTTCCTCAGTGACACTACCCCTAGATGACCCAAGCAAAACTCACCATCTATTTATTTTCAAAATTAGAAAACTGTAGAAGTAAGGATATTTATGTTAGCTCTGTTTAAAAAACTATTTTTATTTTTATTTTCTTTTGGTGCTGGAGATGGAAGGCAGGGCTTCATGTGTACTAAACTTGTGTTCTACCACTAAGCTTAGATGTCTTTAATTCTGGCCTTGATATATTTCTCAGGTATTATTGGTTCTGCCATATATTTTATTGCACCTTATTGATAGGAGTAGTTTATATATTTTATTGCATGGAACACTACTGTAAACTTTATTAGATTTAGCTCTCTAATCTTTATACTTATCAGTGTTTATGCTAGTAAATCATTACCAGAGAAGTGAATACCTCCATGGACTCAACTACTGAATGGTAGATTTGATCATTTCAGCTTTCTTGTAGTTACACTTTTTTTTGTAGTACCAGGGATTGAACTCAGGACCCCGTGCTTGCCAGGCAAGTGTTTATTCTACTGAGCTATCTCCCTGGCCCTGGTAGCCACATTTAATCCAAATCATTGTTTCATAGATGATTGAACTGGAACTCTACACAAATAAAAACCGTATCTAAAGTTAAAAACACAGTTAGAGATCTGACCTGGAGTTCAGGGTCAGAAACTGATCTTGAGGCTTAGTTTCCAGACTTCTGACCTGGGGTTCTTTCTGCTGCCTTCATACTTATATGGAGCTGGTTTTCTTTCTTTTTTTCCTATAATTTTATTGAGAAAAAATAGCAATGAGACAGTTTCAAATCAAGTTAGTAGGACAGTGTCAATAATTAATACATTGCATATTGTTTTCTTAGTGATTATTCATTGTACAAGATGCAGACATGATATCCTGTTTATGAACACTATTAGAACAAATCCTTTACTCATTCAATTAAGAGAATGTAGCTATGTATCTATCTTGACTATTTTGAATATATAGATGCAATATAGTCTTTCATTTGTATACCCTGTTTTTGTTTAGTTTTGTCATTTAAGTATTATAGGTGTGTGGATTCAGCAAAATATTCCAAAATAGTCCAGTAGTCCATAATAGTAGGGTTTTCCATAGCACTGGCAATGTCAGAAGTTGTTGACTTGAGTTTTTCATAGCAAAGCATAATAATATGGCTTTATTTCTTATACTTTGTTTTTTATACTTTTCTACTGGATGGTTAAGACCAAGATAAAGACCTATATAACAAGAATTGTGACTTTTGTATCTGATAAGATCAGTCAAATCCTCTCAGGATTTATCCTGAAACCCTGTACTGCAGTTTGTAGATCTTTTGTCAGTGTCAGCCATGTGGGTGAGTCATGGTCATTGCTTGACCAGTTTGCTCTCTGTGAAAGCCTGAGAGAATGTTTTCTCTCCATGTGTCTCCCCTTAGGCACACTCTACATCATTGATCATATTCCTCTGTGGCCCCATAATCTCTTTGATCAGAAAATTTGGGACATAACTGAGTTACATGATGTTACCATATAGGTTCTCCTATGTCCTGAGTCTTAATTGATCTTGAAAGGCTAGGGTCATGATGTTGGCTGTCTTTGTGGCCCTCCTTTTTCTCTAACTTTTGGTCTGTAAACTTAGGTTGTTAAACATTCCAGAAGAGGATTTGAGTTGATTTTCTGACTGATTTGTGATTATGGACATTTCCCTTCTGAGAGGTCCAGTTATTATCATCTTATATACTGTTAACAGCAAGATTGGATCAGCTTCTTGGAATAACTTGTATTTATCTGTCTGGATATATTACTTGTGATCATTTTTTAAAAATAGTGGATCGTTTAAGGCATTTTATTTTCTTGAAGCATTAGAGATACCTGAAAACAGCAAGTCATCCTGGAAAGAAAGTAGTCCCAGAAACTGCTATGATAGATTTGTTCTTTTTTTGTTTTTGACATAGGGTCTCCCTCTGTAGGTCAGCTGGTCTTGAGCTCCCTTTGTAGCCTGGGGTGGTCTCAAACTTGCCACGATGCTCTTGCCTCAGCCTCCTGGGTATTGGGATTACAGGCATGCACCTCTATAGATTTGTTCTTAATCTGTGATCCTTCAGGAATTATTTTTCATGACCTCTCCGTTTTTTTTTTTTTTTTTAAATGTGTAAAATAGAGGTCATTCTATCTACTCATGTTACACATATGTGCAGAGACATGATCAGACATACAGAGAGTGATGAAAATATATTAGATAAGTGTAATATAACTCATGAATTTAACAAAGTTAGAGAAGTTTGAAAAAAGGGAACTTGTGGAAAGACTCCTACTGTTGTCTTTGGGAGTTTCTTAGTGCTAGGCTGAGTTCTATGCCATTGATGACTGTAAAGGTGTGGTGACAAAAAAAATAAACATCCTATTTATTTTGTCATGCAATTCTGATGAAACACATTGCTGTGAGTCTTAAGGAGCAGTGACTACTGCTGATTAACATTGTGCCTTCTATCATCCTAGGCAAGGCTGGATAGAACTGACTCATTTCCCCTGCACATGGTGTTCTCATTTGGCAAACAGGAACACAATGGACTCCTGAAAGTTGAGACCTGAACATTCTCTGTTAATTTCAAGGAGCTTGTACATTGTTTGCACAGCTGTCCTATTCCTTTCATGGGAGCCAAAAATTGCTTTAAAATCCCCCCCAGGAATAATAATAATAACTGTAATGTATTAGTCTTCCACTTCATGTCAGTCACTGCATAAGGGTTTTACGTACACCATTTCTAATTCTTAAGGCAACCCTACAAAGTGGGTATTATTATACCTATTTTACTTTATAATATCTTTATAGAAAGAAAATTGGATATGCTATAATTTGAATGTCTTAGTTTCCATTGTACTGTGGCAGACATGCTATTTTATTTGCGCTCATAGCTGTTCTCATAAACGAGCAGGAGCTATCATTAATTCCAATAAGCACATAAACTAAGCCAAAATGCAGTTAAGTAACTTGCTCAAGTATCAGAGTCATGTATCTAAGTGGGGCCTTATTAAATGATTTATCCTTTAGGCATTTTTTTCTCTATACCATTGATTTTCAAATAAGTGAATTCAACAGTTACATGCTAGATATATGCTGGATCGTAGGCAAAATTAGACATAGCTCTGGCTCTAATTAAATGAGGACTAGCAGGAATCAGGACCCTTTGAGCAAGCCTGCCTTTGGGATTTTAGACAGTTTTATCCTTTCCTTTTCTTTGTCCTATAATATATTTGCACCAATTATCATAGCTTTCAATAGTTAAATCATCATCACTCTTGCTTAAAGGGTATTGGCTGTGAATGAATCTACTTTGTCTCTTGTCCAATTCTTAAGACCAAAAAGGAGAGGTTATGTGAGGAGTGCAGGGAGTTCAGAGAAATGCGGAAGCCTGAATTCTTACCTACTTTAGGATTGTTACAGGAAAGTTCTGAAAAAAGCTTAGTAATAACAGGCTGGAATTTTAAGCTCTATGAAGGGGTAGATTGAATTTTTTAATGCTCTCCATGTTGTAGCTTGGTACTAGCTCTGAGAACTGAGGCACCAAACTTGAACTGTATAGCAACATAAGTAATGAGCTGTGAGCCAGGCATAGTGGCACCTGCTTATAATTCCAGCACTTGGCAAACTGAGGCAGGAGGATCTATGCGAGTTTGAAACCAGCTTGGGCTACAAAGTAAGCTCAAGGCCAGCCTAAACTACATACCAAGACCTTGTCTCAAAAATAAAGAAAGAAAGAAAGAAAGAAAGAAAGAAAGAAAGAAAGAAAGAAGTGAGATGTGGGTTGGGGAGATAGCTCAGTGACATAAGCATCTGCTTGGCAAGAACAAGATTCTGAGTTTGATCACTGGTACCAAAAACAAGCAAACAAACAAACAAAAAGGAATGTGATGTTAAGGGAAATCTTGGAGGAATTATTGAATGAAAAATTATAGTCTTTGTCTAGGGTCATTACTGGCTTGCCAATATATTTTAGTTTATATATTATAAAGACTAGGGATTGAACTGGGGCATTCACACTGAGTTATATTCCCAATATTTTTCATTGACTGATCGATTGGTTGGTTGCTTGACTGACGATGGTTGTGCATTGCCCAAGCAAGGGTTGAATTTGTGATCCTCACAGTTTAGCTTCCCAGGCTTTTGGGATTATAGATATATGCCACCAGCTTCAAAGTATTTTGCAAGTGGACCCAGAGCCCAGGCCTAGTGTGTGAGTGAGACTGCCTGGATCCTCATTTGAACCCAGGCCCAGCATGTGAGCAAGACCATTTGTGGCCTGCTGGGTCCTCATTCAATACAGAGCCCAGGCCTGGTGTGTGAGTGGGACTTCCCAGGCCTACAAAGTACTCATTCAAGCCAGCACCCAGGCCCACGTGTGATTTGAACTTCCTCCATCTGACAGGCGCAGTGTGGAACCCTGCAGCAGAACTTCCTGCAAAGAGGCTAGAGGCAAGACCCACCCAGCTGAGCCAGGAGCAGAACATCGTGTCAGAGTGTCAGGGCATTCACCTCCATGGACTGCAACAGGAGGAAGTGGAGCACAGCAGCCAGACTCAAGCCACACCCACCTGAATGAGTTTGAATTTAGTAGATCCAGAACCGGTGCTAAGATAATAACTCTATCTAAGCTCTACACTAAAGGTCAGAAGACAGTGCTATACAAAATGACAAAGAGAAGGGACAAAATGCATTCTGAGGCCTTGAGCCCTCCTTGAACAAATGAAGGAGACAGTAGCATAGAAGTAGTTTGAAATCACACATGTAAACTTTCTGAAATAATAGCATCTCAAGTAAAGAAACAACTGCAGAAATGTATAGAAGAAATCAGATCAGAAATAATTTCTGAAGTAAAATAGGAATGATAACTATAATCAGGGTAGTACTACATGCTTTTGAAGAAGACACATAAAAAATAGAGGAGAATAGAAAAATGATGAAATCCTTGAATGAGCTATATAGGAAAGAAATAGAATGCATAAAGCAGATTCAAAGTGCTATACTGGAAATTAAAACCTTAATCACAAACTGGCAAAACCATTTGAATGAAAGTGAAAGTAGACTTTCAGACCTTAAAGACACCATTGCAGCTAGTAACAAGGTAAGAAAAGATCTATTAAAAACAACTAGGATGCAGGAAAAAATAATTCAACATCTGTAAGACAATGTAAGGATGAATATAAGAGTAATAGGCCTGAATGAGAAAGGGGTCAACACACATGATATAAAAAGAATATGTACAGAAGTAATAGCAGAAAACTTCCCAAATATGGGGAAACAATCTGACATTGAGGTATTCAAAGCACATAGACTCCAAATAACATAAACCCAATTAAAACCACTCCCAGACATATGATAACCAAGATCCCAGAAATTCAGCACAGGAACAGTATACTAAAAGTCATTAAAGAGAAGAAACAGATGACATGTAAAGGAAAACCTAACAGAATAACAGCAGATTTCTCTTAATAAACCATCAAGTCAAGAGGAGCATGGAGCAAAGTATTGCAAGTCTTGCAAGAAACAAATTCCAACCCAGACTGATATACCCTGAAAAACTCTTTTTCAAGTATAATGGAGGAATGAAACACTTCCATTACAAAGAACAACTAAAGAATTCCATGATGACAAAGCCAGCCCTACAATAGATTACTAAAAGATATTCTAGAGAGGGATCAAAACGACAGCAACTCCAGGATTGAGATGGAAAGAACCCACCAAATAGGGAAAACAATTAAACACAGGAGGATAAGAGGTATACAAGAGCAATCATTCAGTTATTCTTTTGAATATAGCAGCAAAATATTTCCATCAACATATTCTATAAATGGACTCCTCCTGTTTCTATGGATCATGATTCTTTCCAGGTCTACAGGGTAGATATCAAGGAAATAACAGTAGCTCAGTTCCACAAGTGCTATCTGGCCACCAGTAAGCATCGTGGTCACTGACCATGTCTACAACATACTAGAATTTTGTGTGATATCGTATCCCCAGACCGTTAGAAATGCTGGTCATATATTTGCCATTCCAGTATTTGTCTTATGTTTCATTATTAGTAATTCTTTACTATCATGAAAACTTTGTCTTAGTTGAATTGTTTTGAATATTTAATTTTCTGAATATTGTTTACTCTTAATTTTTGTTTTAAGATTTATATTGTATCTTTGACTTACATTCTACTTAAAAGACATGGTATGTGAGCCCATAATATTAAGCTGAGCTGTAAATGGCTATGGTCGACAATTTTTTTGAATAACTCACTATGGTTGTAGAATGCTGGACTGTGTTGGATTGTGGTGTCGAGTTCAAGCACCTAAGTTAGTTGAATGTCAATGGAGTGCCCACTTTTGACAGGTGTAGACAAAGGAAGGGGTGTGGAAAGAAAAAATCATGATGTGTGTGTATAGACAGTACAGTTGGGATAGATAACGCTGTGATTCTACATAATTCTATGAGAGGCAAGATCTGCACTAATGGTGGTTAGACAGGATATTATGTCAGCTTCTAGTACTACGGTCATCCACTAGGAAAATAATTATTGAATTTTTGATATAATTCAGGTATAAAAAAATAAGATAAGTAAGCAGCTACACTCTTAATTCCCTGATAAGAGATATCTGCTAAAATAATATCTGTAAATATAATATCATGTATGCACCTTGTACAATACCAAAACATTGTGAAAATAGTTTGCAATGTATTAATTCATTGAATCTGTATGGTTAAGGTGTCTTGAAACTGTCTGATTGACATTTGTATTTCAATAAAATAAAAAAAAGACATGGTATGATATTTTCTTCTAGTACTAGAAACTTTAAAAAGTATATTTTCATCTCCCATTGAGTTTATATTACTTCTTCCTTGTCTTGTACACACACACACATGAAACAATGTATATAACCTGACATAAGATTGATACTGTTTTGTAGAAATCTTCAAATGACCTTTCAAATGGGTTCATCTAATATATTTTACATAGTCCTGCATAACTACCATTTTGAGAGCTTTATTCTTTATCCAGGACCACACAGCAACTTTTTTTGTCTTCTAGATTATGTTCTTTGCTATTTCCTATATGCTACATCTGGAGGTATTAGAATATTTCGAGTTTGTGCAACTGGAAAATATTTTACTTTCAGTTTTCAAAGGCATGTTTGCTGGTATAAAATTCAGTGAGGACAGGTTTTTTTTTTCTTTCAGTCCTTTGAATTAATTAGTTCAGTTTCTTACACACTTGATCTTCTTTTTTTCTTTCTAATATGGAACAAGATGCTATTTAAGTTTATTATTCCATAGCTAATTTATATATATATATATATATATATATTAATAATTTTTTTTCTTTACAACAAACTTTAGACAATTTCATTTTTGTGTAACTTGGTATGATTTTATTCAAATTTCTTGTGCAAAAGGTTCATTTTTTTTTTTTTTTTTTTTTTTGTCTTTTTTGAGACAGGGTCTCGCTATGCAGTTCAGGCTGGCTTTAAGCTCACTTTGTAGCTCAGGCTGTTCTCAAACTCACAACAATCCTCCTGCCTCAGCCTCCCGAGTGCTGGGATTACAAGCATGCGCCACCACGCCCGGCTAGAACTTATTCTATTGAGCTATCTCCCCAGTCCCCTGAGCTATCTCCCCAACCCCTAAAATGTTCATTTTTCTTGGAAATGTGATGTTATAATTTCAACCAAATTCAGAAATTTTACATCTTTGCATAGCTATTACCTACCCCTTTCTACTTTGAGAATTCTAATTATATGAATATAAATTTCTTGATTTTGGCACAGAGTGAAATATTATATGACTGATCTGTAAATTCTTCTTTATTTTTATTTTGTACAATTTTTATTGTTATACTCACTCAAGTTTATAAATAATTTATTTACAATGTGCAATCTAGTATTAATTTCATGCTATGTATTTATCTCAGAAATATTTCTCTAAAATTCACTGTCTATATCTTATATCTTTCACATTTCAATATTTGTCTACAATTTTTAATAAGCTGTATAATTATTGATTATCAATAGAGGTAAATGAGGAAAAAATGAATAGTACCACAGTGAAAAACAAAAGAAGAAAAGCAAAGTATTTTACAATCACAGTTCTATTATCAGCCTATGTAATGTGAGCTATATAATAATTGTTTTATTATTGTCTGTATAATGTGATTGTTTAACTTTCCTCTAATTTTTCACATTTAATTTTGAATATCCAGCATTACTCATGGCCTGCAGCCTTGATTTCGAATTTAGTGAATTACAGTTCTGCTTGCTCAAGTACTTTCATACTTCCTTTCTGCCTTTTTTTTTAATTTTGTATTTCAGGGAAGGGTCTACAGGGCGTTCAGTGTCTCACTACTAAATTGGACTTGTAGTGATCCACCTGTTTACAGCCTCCAAAGAGCTGGGATTACAGGCGCGTGCCATCATGCTCAGTCTCAATTGCTTTCTCAGTGCGCCCTGGGGGCAGGGCTAACACAGCCCATGTGCATGCTTGTAGGTACTTGAATCCGCTGAGCTATTTGTTTCTGTTTTGAGACAGGGTCTCATTTTTCAGTGGCTGGCTTTGGATTCACTACAATCCTCCTGCCTCAGCCTCTTGTGTGCTTGGATTATAGGCAAGTACCACTACATCCAGCTGAGGTACTGTTTTTTTGTTGACTATAGGGCCTTATGTTACTAGCATTGGGGAAGTGTGTGGGTTCCTTCTAGTACTCTTTCCAGGTTTTTGTGATTCTGAATAAAACATTGGTCAAGGCACCTGCCCAAGGTAGTGATATTTTCTATTTATTAAATATAGGTATAAAAGTAGGAAATGAAATATGCTCTGTAGAGCGAGGGTAGGAAAAGAAGTACACTGTGCAGGTTGAGAGCCTACCACTGAAAGAGCTGACAGGGGCTTTTGTGGCTTGTGACTGCTGTCCTTGGTCTCTCATCCCTCAGGCTGAGGAAGTCAGCAACCTACATGATCTTAAAGATAGCGTTTTATGATTGGCCCTGGATGCCTAGCTGGAGAACTCTTTCTGTGTGCAGTGTTCCAGACCTCCAGGATTGACAGGTTACACCCACTTACTCAGCTGGTTGGCTTAATTTTTTTTGCCTCACCTGTACATGTAGAACTTCAAAAACATGTGATTAAGAAGCAAAAATAAAGAATTCCAGTAGGCAGTTGTTGATAAGATTATTACTTTTGGCAGCTAAACAGGAATGATGAGTTGTTTTGCCTCTTAAATTTTAAAGAAAAAACTGATGCATGGATTTACATTTTCTTAAGTGAACAATTCTCCTCTATGCTTTATATCTAGAAAAATAGATGTCAGCTCATTATTTCTAGCAAGAAGCTCATCTTCTTGATACATAAATCTGAATTTGGTAATGTTTTTTTAATCTCTCTTCTCAGATAGTGCTTTGTTTTAGTTTGCAGGAATATCAGAAAGGTGTTTAATTCATTATTTTTTTAAGTTTTTACAAATGCATTTTGTAGATAGCCTCTTTATGTGTGCACCTTCATGCCCAGTTTAGGTGGCCAGCCCAGCACACGCAGGAGCCGCAGCCAGCCCAGCACACCCAGGTGCCGGAGCCAGCCCAGCAA
>PVKA01040965.1:0-18306 GCA_004027165.1 Ctenomys sociabilis | reverse complement strand
GTCGGGATGCTGTACGCCATGAGAAGAATTAAAAATAACAGTAACCAATCTTCCCAAAAGCATTGTTTATCACCTGCATGTATGAGATTTCTCCAGAGAAAATAAATCAATAGGATGTCCAGATACACAGAAAACATTTATCACGAGGGGCTGGCTAGGGATGCTGAGAACCCCATGCCATGACTTGTTGTCTGCAAACTGGAGAATCCAGAAAGCTGGGGTGCAGCTCTGGGTGAGTGCAAAGGCCAGAGAACAGGCACACTGAGGCTGTAAATTCCTGTCACTGGGCAGGAGGAGATGGACATCTCAGTGGAAGCTGCTGGGCAGGAAGCAAAGAGGGGTGGATTCCTCCTCTTCCACTACCTTTCTGTTTACTGAGGCCCACAGGGGATCGGGTGCCAGCCACCCACGCTGGTGAGGGCTACCTGCTTATGCTGTCCTCTGCTTCATGGGTGATCTCTTCAGTCCGGATGTGCCTGGACAGACTCATAAGATTAACAGTCATGCTGAAAGTTCATTTTTGTTTCTTGAGACAGAGTTTTGATATGTAGTGAAAGCTGGTCTTCAACTCCTGGTGATCTTCCTGCCTCAACCTTCTGAATGCTGGAATTATAGGTGTGTGCCACCATACCTGGTTAAGTTTAAGTTTAAAACATATAAAACAATACCAAAAGGAGTGAAGTATCACATACTACTTAGCAATAACCACTGTTAACATGAGGGCCTAATACTTTTGGTATTTGTTTTCCTTTTTTTTTTTTTGGCATATTTTATTCTTTTGTTTTATAAAAAATGCTGATGCTATCCTTATAAAACTCAAACTCTGATTTTTACTTAATTTCTAGTAATGAAAAATTCTTTGAAAACAATTTTTAGTTGCTGTGCAGTACTGTATTGTGTGAAACACAGTTTTTTAAAATTTAAATTGTGACTTACTTTTTAAATTATTTTTTATTTTTGGAAGAACCGGGAATTGAACTCAGACCCTTGTGCTCACCAGGGAAGCGCTTATTCTACTGAGCCATCCCCCTGGCCCCCTAACTTTAATTTTTAAATTGAATTGATTGACCATCAGTGGTTTTGGGGTCAGCAAGTGTTAGCAAGCTCCCCAGTGAAAGCAAGAATGCTCCTGTCACCTAACTGGTGGAATCTTCCAGATCTGAGCACCTGTGTCCATAGCTTTTTGCAACTCTGGCCAGTTCTGGAGGGCTACCACGAAGGTGTGTGGAAACATGGGTATAAGTGGACAATTGGATGGGAGCCCTGAGAAGAGGGTGAGGAGCAATTGTCCAGGGGTGTGAGTTGGCTGGGAGGTGCCAAAAAAGCCCAGAACCTACAGTGACTAGTTCCTGCTTCCTGGTGAACTTACAAACATTTTATGACTGGGAGGCATTTGTAAAAATTAATGCCTTTACTGTAAAATCCTTTGCTTCTTTCCAAGCTTTGGGGCAGGGCTCCTGTAGTATTTGCAGGACCTGGAGGTAGAGCCCAATGGCAGAGCCCAGCCTGTTCCACCCCCCTCATCCCTCCTCACTCCATCCCATCCTGTGAGAGGCCTTGAATTCATGGGTGTGGCCACCCCTGGCCCACATGTCCAAGTTTCTCTGCACTCCCTGCCTCAAACAGCCACACCTTAAAGGAGCTTGAGGTGTGGTCACCTGTGGTGTGGTCTACCCAGGGGAGGACAGGCAGATCAAAGGATAACATGGACTACATTCTGACCCCAGGGCGGTCTGATAGCTTAGTATTTGCACGACTAAAGCCCCTGCTTAGGCAGAGCACAGAGGCTGAGGTTCAGTCCCCTTCGTGCAGTGCTGACCCCTCCCTGGGGGTGTGCTGAAACAGTGATGAAGACGCACATGCCTGTAAACCCAGGAGGCTGTAAACAGGAGAATCACTATGAGTTTGAATTATGGAGTGAGACCCTGTAGACCCTGTAGATCCTGCCCTAAATACAGACAGACAAAAAAAAAAAAAAAATCTGACCCACTGGGTCCCTGAAATGTGGTTCAAGAAGCAGACAGTGGTCTCTGAGTGTCTCTCTCTTTGCAAGAATTCCCAGCTTCCTTTTCCCAAGCAGGGATTTGGTGTCTCCACATCTCTGGGTGTACATCAGGGTAGGGCAGCCTTCTGTTTCTTTTAAGCATCTTTCTGTGGAGCAGTGAAAACTATTCAGGTCCACACTAGCAGCAGCATCTGAAATTTATTCGAAATGCAAATTCTTGGGCCCATATCAGCATTTGAGAACCTGAAGCTCTGTGGGTGCCTGTTAAATCAGGGTAGAGGATAATTTTCAGGGCTCATTCCCTGGAAAGAGAGAACTCAGGCATCCCAGGCTGCTCTGCTGAAGTACCTGCCCTTGGGGCTACTCATGTGGATCATTCTTGAATTTATTGTTTTCTTCTCTCTTTGGATAAACATTCTTTTTGCACAGCTAAGAACTAAAGATCAAAGGAAAAGGTGGGGCCTGAGAAAGGTGACTATCGTTCATTTTGGCCTTTCAAATACCTATGTGCATTGAAGGATGTCCTTTTACACAGCTCTGGCTTCTCTCTCTCTTTCTCAAGTGCTCGGGTTTGAGTCCAGGGGCTTCTTGCACATGTTAGGCAAATGCTTTATCACTAAGCTACAGCCCAACCCTCCGTGGGCTATTTTTGAGGAATTATGATCGTCAGATAGCAAATGATTTAAGTAATTATGAAAAGTGATCAAAAGGATAGAGTGAAAATAGCTCTAGAAATTCATTTAGGGATTGACTTTGTGGCCTGTGTCATGCTTTTGGATTTTGTGTCACTATTCAGTAGCATTTTGAATGCGGGGGGGGGGGGGTGTTCTCAAATGTTGACTGACCTCCTTCAGGCTGATACACCCTTCTCTCTGATCACTGTGGCATGAGGACTCTGCATAATGCACTTTCTAAACTTCACATTTCTTCCGCGTCTCAACAGATTCACCAGCATGATAAAGCCGCCATACCTGCTGAAGTTGCCCTTCTTATCCACTGGATTCTAAGCCATGATACTCAAAGGGGCCAGGAAATCCCCGAAGGCCTCCAGCACATGAGCTCCACCCTGGCCTCCAGGTCAGGTGCCACCCACGCCTTTCCTTGCTGGGTTTCTCAAGCTGCGTGATGGAGCTGTGCTGTCTCAAGACCTTCTTCTTGTGCGCATGTGATGTTTCTGTGACCTGTGAGCATCATAAATCTTCATCTGTGGCCTGAGTGTGATTTCGTGGAGCATCTGCTCCCCCACTAAGAATAATGACATTTGCCAAGACATTAATGTTTTGACTTTTTTTATTTTAATGTATTTGGTACAGGGTCTCACTATGCAGCTCGGATTCCTAGTGATCCTCCTGTCTTCCAGCCTCCCCAGAGCTGGGATTACAGGTGGGTGCCACCATGCCCAGTCTCCGTTGTCAGCTCAGTGTGCCTGGGGGTGGGCCAACACAGCAGGTGATGCTGGGGAACCAAACCCCAGTCCCTGCACTTGCCTAAGTAGGTCCTTAGTTCACTGAGCTATTTTGCTGGCCCTGATGTTTTGATTTTAGCCACTGTCACTTTGTGTGTTTACTGTTTGCTTTTAGTAAATTACAACCGCTAAAGAAAGCCACTGCCAATGGTAACCAAGAGCACCACAGAACACGGGGACAAACAGAAAGTGGAACCTGTGTAGTGTAACAGAAAACTGTGACATCACAGTGACCTTCTGGTCTGAAGGTGAGAAGATTATCACTGGGGCTAAGTACTTCAAAGCTTAAGTTTCATTTTAACTAGGAGTACAGCATTTGCCTAGTATAGAAGATTGTTTTCCAAACCCAGAATAGAAAATTGCTCCCAGAATAAGAGGCCTCCATTTTCCTGACTCACAGGGTCTTTGCATTTTATCTAGGGTTGAGCACAATGAGCTGTTTTGGAAAAGGGAGGAGAGCTGAGCTGGTCTATGGCTGCAAGGAAGAATGTGCACAGGCCCAGGGCAGGCAGCTGAGGCTGGAGGCCCAAAGGCATCGTCCACCCTGCCCACCCAGGGCAGGCACTAGTGAAACAACCACCCTCTTGGCCTATGGTCATTTTAGCTCAGTTTAATTTGTCAGATAGTAAACACTTACAAACTTCTTATACAACAAAAGAAGTACATGCAAAGTTACAAATATAGAAAATATAAAGTACATGCATATTTCAAAGACCAGTTAGTGGTGTCCACTTTGGATTCTTATACAAAACTATTCAGTGCACATTGTAAGCCCAGGGCCACGCAAAAGGGTTCCCACATTTTAGGTTTATTTAATGCCTTACAAAACGGCTAATGCATTAGACACTTTAGATGTTACTGCTCTGAACAAAATCTCTAAGTTTGCCATATGCAATATGTATTATATATATATGTTTTACATAGAAAACTCATGTAATGCAAGCCAATAACATTGCAGAATAGTAATAGATAATTGCTAGGTGACAGTATCGAACAATTTAGTGAAGAACTGACCTTTATTCAATAACAGTAATAGGATTTCTTCTTCCACTTGGAATGGATATTTCTGTCATCTACAACTTATCTTTTAGATTGTCTCCTTGTTCTTTGATTTAAAAGCAAATTATAGGAAGAACTCAACCTAACTCTGGTTTTGCACAATTCTGAGACAGAAGTGAAGAAACATGAGCAT
This sequence comes from Ctenomys sociabilis, assembly GCA_004027165.1. NCBI lineage: Eukaryota > Metazoa > Chordata > Mammalia > Rodentia > Ctenomyidae > Ctenomys > Ctenomys sociabilis. Next base: position 13,644 of record PVKA01040965.1, on the reverse strand, counting down.
CTGCCTGCATGCTGACGCTCTCACCGCGTGATCCCGAGGCCCATGCTTTGCAAGCGCAGCCTTCCCTGAAGCTACCTGTCTCCTGGCTCCTCCCAATCAAGGCTAAAACCATTCTAGTTCTCAGTAAGCGAACAGAGAAGCTCTGCCCTCAGTGTGCAGAAGGTAAGGGTGCCACACGTGGATGCTTTACCAATCCCAAATGGGAGGTGGTCTCCAAGGGTGACACTCATGTCTTCAGTCCCAGAAGCCTTCCATCTGTGACTGCACACTCACTCGGCCTGGAGGCAGAGGGCTGCACAATAATTTTTCTCAATTCAGTAACTGCTGTGCAGCCCAGCCCCTATGGCAAAGGTTCTCTGCAGACACAGGACACAAGCTCCACAGACTGACCTTGCAGCCTGAGGGTGAAGGATTTCTATTATTTGCTTTTCTGATTTTTGAATGAGTACCACGTGGCCTTTTTTTTTTCCCCCAAATTTGGCAGAGATGCTGTCAGGTTTTCTTAAAGTGGAACAGAAAAAAATTCCAATCTGCTATAAAAATCACTGCTAAGCTGGAACATTCGTTTCCTGAGGTCCGGCTGCTGAAGGAGCCCAGGAGGTTCAGGCAAAGGTGAAAACTGGGGTTTGCTGCTACATCAACCTGCCACGGTAGACCAAAAGTAAACCTACAGTAACTGCTGATTATTTGCTGTTATACTCATACCAGCCTGCACTGGGCCACAAAGGACTCAAAGGGGCTGTGGATAAATTGCATCTGGGTCTACCCTGCAGTTTCCAGTGCCCTTTGGTGCCAAGGGTATTAGCCTATGGGGGACAAAGAGAGAAGCAAGAATGAGATGCCACCACTAAAAGGGCTGCCGCTGGATACCCCTCCCCCAACGTGGACCAAGATGATGGTGCAAACAGGAAGCCTTCCTCATCCCACTATCAGGAAAATGAGGAAGGAGATGAGGAGAATCACAGGTGGGGAGGAGAAGAGCACCACGCCGCCCCTCGGTTGGTAGTAGTAAGCCTGGGACTCCTTCTGGTACTGCGTGGTGCACATCTGCTGCAGCACGCGCTCCATTATCTTCACGTCGGTCTCGGTGAAATTCTCCCCCTTGGTGGTGGTGGTGGTTGTGTGCTGCTTGATTGTGATATTGACACAGTCCTGCACAAAGTTGTTCTCGTTAGCATACTGATCCACAGGCTTGTAGTATACTTGGTTGGGGTAACGGTACATGTTATCGCGGTAGTAGCGGTCCTCATAGTCGTTGCCGAAGTGGATGAGGGGCCTACTCATGGCACTCCCCAGCATGTAGCCACCCAGACCCCCTACCACCGCCCCAGCTGCTGCGGCACCTGCCACGTGCTTCATGTTAGTTTTGGGCTTGCTGGGTTTGTTCCACTGACTATAGGTGCCACCGCCATGGGGCTGGCCCCAGCTACCACCATGGGGCTGGCCCCAGCCACCACCATGGGGCTGGCCCCACCCACCACCATGGGGCTGGCCCCAGCCACCGCCATGGGGCTGGCCCCAAGTCCCCCCGCTGTGGGATGGGTAGCGGCTGCCCCCAGTGTTCCACCCTCCTGGTTTGGGTCGCTTCTTGCAGAGGCCAGTGTCAATCCAAGTGGCCACAAAAAGAGCCAGCAGCCAACAGCCAGCCTTCACCATGATGAGTGCCCTGTGAAAGGAAGAAGAGGGCATCAGTGTCCTGCAGCTATGCTGAAATCACTTGACATCTGCTGCATGATGGATGGACATGCGGCAACAGCAACAGACTCTTGGTCATAAACTCCTCATAACCTGGGCCTTTCTTGGACAGCATTTAGTAGAAAAGTGGTCACAAGTAAAGAGAAGCATGACTCATTTTTTTTAAAGAGTAGATAATATAAATTCAAAGATAGCTCCTGCCTAAAAGAGACAGGATGGGACCAAGAAAAGTGGGTTCCCTATACCTCATTTTTGTTCCCCGAGGTAAATTTGAAATTTATAGCTTTGTTTCCTAGAAGTTAGATAAGGCAGAATGTCAGCAACATTGTTCAGCAAAAACATAACCTCCAATTGGCTATCTACATTGTGTCTAGGTAGAATTATTCCCCTTACCCACTACCCAGTGGCTTCTTAAGAGAAGTGATTCTCAGGCATGTTTTTGTGGGAATCCTAGAAGCTGTACCTGTGGATGACAGGTTCTAAAGGGCCCTGACCTTGTACACAAAGTGGATCCCTTTACCCACTGATATGGGTCTCATTTCCTGAACCAGAGCAGCCACAGGCAGGTGTTAGGTATGGAGACACCCCAAGCAGGGAGCTGCACTGTGGATACTAGAGTGGCCCATGCAACTCTGAGTCTCATGCCTGGGTAGGAAGCACTCAGGAGGGTGGTGGGGATCAAGTTACTCTGAGGTAGCTGTATCTTTTTTCTTCTGCAGGGATGTGGTGGGGAGGGCCTAAGTCCCCCTTGTATGTGTCAGTGTCCTTGGGGTCAGGGGTAGTGACGTACCCAGCAGGACACATCAGATTTTGTTCATTAAAGCAATAAATGTCCCTGAATTTATAAATGCCAAGAAGGGTTTTCTCAAAGAAATTCTCAGTATTATTTTACTAGAAAAAGGAAACATACATGATTTTGCAAGTTTACTTATAAATCATTGTTTTCTCTGTGTGCAGACAGATGGAGCTGCTCACGAGGGCAGCATGCACAGTAGGTGCAGCCACATATCTGCGGGGTGAGTTTTAGTTCAGCACTTACTGTGTTACAAGTGATTTCTCCCAGTTTTTGCTGAAGAGAAAGCTGATGTAACAGCTAGCATGGTTTAGAAAACAATGAACAAACCAAACATCATAATTTATGGCTCGTTCCAGAATGCCCTGCATCAAATTACAGACCTCCTTTCAGATTGAAGACTTCATTTAACTTTAGTGTTCAGTGCCAAGAGCAGAGCTCAAAGACTCAGAGTAGAAAGAAAGCTAGAACAGCGCCTACTGTCCACTAGGTCACTTCATGTGCTCCACAATATTACTATGTGTCACTCAACTGAGAAACGCACATGCTGCCAGGCTGCAGTTAAGTCTGGGGTCCAGCTATTAAATTTTTAAGAATTAGAAAATTAATTTCCATATCCTGCACAGCTAATGACTAAATTGGGTAATATTTATAGAAAAAATGATCAAACAAACAAATGAGTTCACATCCTGTCTCTGTTTCTTATAACCTCACTGAAAACAGAAGTGCTGTCTTGGTGGTCATTGGTAAGAATTCATTTGAGAATTACTAATGAAATTAATCAGTTCTTAAACCCGAATTATTCACTCAGGATTTGGAAGGCTTTCAACCCTCAGTCCTGCTCTTGCACTCCCAGCCCCCAGCCCCCTGCAGGTTTCTTTGTGTGGTTGACATTTTCTGTGATCTCCATTTTCTTTTGGGGCCCAACTCTTGGCCCATACTGTTCACACATCCTAGGGAACCTGACCAGGGACTGTCCCCTTGGTGAACAAGGGTCTTTGAATATGGTTCAAAATGTCTTTTACATCAGCCACTCTTCACCCCACTCAACCTCAGTAAGCCAATAACAGCCAACACCCTGGAGATACTCTTGAATATTTCCCTCACAGTTGTGTGTGGTCTAGCTACAGGTCTTAGGAACTTTATCTTGGATACATGCGAAGGCCCTAGGCCTTTCTGTCTCCCAACACTGCTATGTGAGCTAAGCCTCCCTGCTTCCCGCCAGTCCCCGATCCCTACAGTACACTCAGTGCTCCTGAGACCACCTGTGCTCACTCACTACCTCCACTCCACATGCTGTCCGAGTCCCACTTCTGTGCCCAGTGCCTGTTCTTGGGGACCTCCGCACTATGTGGCCTCTCCAAGCACTTGCAGAGTCCAACTTTTTTTTTTTTTTTTTTTCTTCAAGCTATTAGCTGGCCTTTGCAGAGGAGGGTATTGTAAATTTATAGATATGGTTCCCTTTAGATATCCATTACACTTGACTTTTAGCTTGCTTATTCATTATGCCTTACCATTGGTATTTTTAGTTTTTCATCCATTCAGGATTTATTTTGCATGTTTGGGAATCAAGCAAAATAATAAGCATACAATAAATAAGATACTGAGTACCTCTGACTGCTCTGGAAAGAAACAAAACAGGAGAGGCGAGGATGGGTGCACTGTCTTAGGGCAATCAGGGTAAAGATGTGGGAATTATTGGGAGAGGATAGCAAGCCCAAAGGCCTGGAGCTGGTGATGTGCTAGCTGGTTCTGAGGAAAGGCTGGAGGTGGAGAGAGGAGGGCTGCGAGGCCAAGACTTCATATGGAGAGTACCAGTGGCCTCATATGCCAGGCAGGCAGGCAGGCAGGCACACAGCATACGCCCTATTAGTGCCTGGTGTCCCAGTTGCTGGATCATGTGCTGGCCTGATGCTAAGGCAAGGGAGAGTCTGGTCTTGAGCTAAAGACACTGGAATTTGGGTTCTTGGGTTTTTTTCAGGAAGAATATTGTGGAGAATGGACTCAAGACTGAGAGAGTGTGTGTGGGGGGCAGGGGGCACAAGGCAGGGAATTACTAGGCCAGTATAGTGAAGGACGTGGTGAGCTTGGCCAGGGATGGTGTATGGCCTGCAGGTGCCTCAGGGAGCTCAGGATCTGACCTGGAAGAGCTGAAGTGGCACCCAGGTTTCTGCCTACTGCACTTGACACAGAATGGGCCTGGAGGGAGGCAGAGAAGGCGTGGCTTTGGAAATGTTGGCAAGCTGAATGTGGGAGCCAAGACAACAGCAGACCATGAGCTCCATGGGCCTGGAGCTGATGAATAGCCATGAACTAGAGATCCCACTCTGTCCCTGTAGAGACAACAGAGGGCAAAGCTGGCCAGAGCTGCAGCTAGCCTGGGAGCTACTGAAACTGAATACAGAAAACTGAATAAATTGGATAACTGTTGAATATACCATTTCAAAATTAGTGAAGAACAAGAAAAGCATCATCTAATTATGAAGAGAATTGAAACATTTTCATTTAGAGGATCATTTCTAAAAAGGGACTCAATCAGGCCACTATAATTTGACAACTCATGAACTTGGCACAGCAGATTGGGTTTCTGAGTCACGGGCAACAAATGCTCTGACCTTACTCATCTCAGGCGCTCCCTGAGAAGAGTCAGGCTGTGGCCTTGTCCTCTGGCACTGTTCAAGATTTTCCAGTAAGACACTGGGTGTGGTGGCATGCACCTGTAATCTCAACTCTTGGGAGGCTGTAAACAGGCTGATCACTAGGAGTCCGATCTAGTAGTGAGACCCTGAACACCCTGTAGACCCTTCCCTAAAATTAAAAAAAAAAAAAAAAAAAAAAAATCTTCCAGTAAGGTATTTAACCAAGGTCAATACCTGTTTAGCACAAGGAACACCAAGAATTCTCTTAGAAGACTAACAGTGGAAGGAAACCCTCTTAACTTGATAACTACACCACCAAAACAGCAAATGTAATAAATAACCCTGAATACATCCTTTAACAATCAGAACAGGCCACTGTTCCAGGGCTGAGGGGCCTGTCATGCCATATGTAAAGACAAGGAACTAGCAGGTGAAAGAACCACAGGGGACTTGGGAGGCTGAAAAACAGGAGAATCACTACGAGTCCAATCCATGTAAGTGAGACCCTTTACTGAAAAAAAAAAAGAATCACAGGGGAAACTGAAAAAAAAAAAAGAATCACAGGGGAATAGCTTGTGCTGACACCTGCAATGGATATGACTATTCATATAAAAAGTCCAACAGAATCAACAGCAGTAAAGTGAGAACCAATACTAAAGTTCAGCAAGGTTGTGTACACAAAATCACCCCACAGAAAAAAGACAGCACTTTCCCTGCACCAGCTATAATTGACTGGGGGGGGAGGACCCATATATTTACAATAGCAAACAAATATAAAAAAAAAAACCAGGCATTGATTTATAAGAGAATTCTATGTGAGAAAAGTTAACACTTTAAGATACCGAGCATACAAAGCGATCTGAAAAATTGGGAAGACATACCATGTTCTTATTTCATGTATCTCACTGTTAAAATATCAATTATAGGCAAATGGACTGATAATTTCAATAAAATGCTGTTCAAAATTCCAGGCAGCCTTTTTTGAGGGGTTTCATTAACTCACATGGAAAAGGAATGTCCATGAACACAAAAATCAGTGCAAGAGGTCTGATCTTGCTGGAAAGCTGGAGTAAAATAAAAACAAATAAAATTGTTCCTTAGCAGCACATACAAAAGTAGACTATCTGGGTATGGCAGTTCATGCTTGTAACCCCAGCTACTTGGAAGGCTGAGGCAGGAGGGTTATGAGTTTGGATGGCTTAGTGAGATTCTGTTTCAAAATAAAAATTAAAAAGGCCTTTAGAGTGCAGCTTAGTGTACTGAATTAGATCACTTTCTAGTACTGTGAAGAAGGAGGAAGAGGAGGAGAGGAGGGGAGGAAGAAGAAAAAGGAGAAAGAAGGAAGAGGAAGAAGGAGAAAAAGGAGGAAGAGGAGGAAGAGGAAGAGGAAGAGGAGGAGGAGAGTAGACAATAATTTAAATGCAAAAGGTAAAAGTATAGTGCTAGAGGGAGAAAACACAGGCACAAGTCTTCATGATCTGAAGGAGTTAGGAAAGGACTTTCTAGACAAAAAGCATATGCCTAAAGGCAAATTATTGATGAGTCTCACTGTATAAAAATAAAGAATTGTTTTTTAATGTTTTGAGGAACACTATCAACAAAATTAAAGAAAGTGGACCCAGAAGTAAAAAGTATTAGCAGACTTTAAAACCAACAGAGGATCCATTTATTTCTAGAATCTACAAGGAATTGTTGCAAGGCAATAAGAAACAGTAATTCCATTGGATGGATGGCCAAAAGATACAAACTGATAATTTGCAACAATATAGAAAGATACTCAAAATTACTAAGAATCTGACAAATGAGACAAAAATGATATAACACTTATATCAGGCTAGGAAAGAAAGAGAAGTTGAATGACAGCAGGAGAGCTGGGCTACGGGTTTAGAAAGAGCCGTGTGGCTCTCAGAGCAGCACGGTGTACATAAGTCAACACGCAGGATGAGAATAAACCAAAAGACAGTGCAACTCAAACTTTTAACAGCTAGATATTGGAAACAACCCAACTACCCATCAACTGAGGAATCAGAAAAAGACGGGTATTTTTACATAATAGAGTATTACTCAGCTATAAAAAAGAGGGCTGGGGAGATAGCTCAATAGAGTAAGTGCCTGCCTGGCAAGTGCAGGGTCCTGAGTTCAGTCCCTGGTGTGTTTGTGTGGGACGACTTGAGGCTTTTATAGGTAAATGGATGCAACTAGAGACCATACTTGGAAGTGAAATAAATCTGGCCCACAGACACCGTACGGTGTAAACATTGTATTGTCTCCCTAGTATAAGAACCTGAAAGAGTAAATTAAATCTGAAAGGTACAATAGATACTATCAAAGGGAAAGAATCTGTTCAATGGAAAGGAAAAACTGACGCAGAAAAGGATAAAAGAAGGGAAAAAGATATATTTGTGTATATATGCAGGAGAGCTTGGATAATTGTACTACTGATTTCTGCTGGTCTATTGAAAGCTATTAATGCTTACATTTTTTTCTTTTTTTAAAATTTCTTAAAACTTTTTTTTTTTTTTTTTTTTGCAGTACTGGGGTTCAAACTCAGGACCCTGTGCTTGCCAGGCAAATGCTTACTCTACTGAGCTATCTCCTTGGCTAACTTTTTTTGAAAAAAAAAAAATTTTTTTGTATGTTATGTCTGGTAACCTAAACAACTAATTTGAAGGTAATATTATGTAATACAAAAACCATTGTTGAATTTCTATTATTTTATTTAGTGAAATTCTGTATTATTTTTAATATTCTTTCTTTTCTTTTATCATCTTGTATTTTTTTCAATCTTTTATTTATTTGGTACAGGGTTTCACTATGAAGCTCAGATTCATTGCGATCCTCCTGTGTCAGCCCTCCTAGTGCTGTCACGACAGTGTACACCACCATGCTCATGCCAATTCAGCATGTGGCTGGCATGTCATGTGGTACCAGGAATTAAACCCGGGTCCTTGTGCTTGCCAGGCAGGTGCTTAGACCTCTGAGCTATCTCTCTGGCCTTGTATTCTCTTTAAAAACAAACAAACAAGCTGGGCGTGGTGGTGCAGGCCTGTAATCCCAGCACTCGGGAGGCTGAGGCAGGAGGATTGTTGTGAGCTCCAGACCAGCCTGAGCTACAAAGTGAGCTTAAGGACAGCCTGAACTGCATAGTGAGACCCTGTCTCAAAAAGACAAAAACAAAAACAAAAACCAAACAAACAAAAAAACCCACCAAAAATGCAGAAAGAGAAAATTCAAAATAAATTGTCAAATAAGAAATAATAGAGATAAAAATAGAATATAATAATCTCCCCCAAATGTCAATCTCTAAATCAAATCAAGATTATCTGAAGCATCCCTGGAGATTAAGGCAGGCTGACAAGTCTCTCTCTCTCTCTTTTTTTTTTTTTTTTTTGTCTTTTTTGAGACAGGGTCTCACTATGCAGTTCAGGCTGGCCTCGAGCTCACTTTGTAGCTCAGGCTGGTCTCGAACTCACAACAATCCTCCTGCCTCAGCCTAGTCTCAAAAATAATAGAAAGGGTGGCAGAGGTAAATCAGTGCTATAGTGCTTGCCTAGTGTGCCCAAGGCCCTGGTTTCAATCCTCAATATTGCCACAAAAAGAAAAAGTTTCTATTGGTGGTGCGTGGTGTGATTCGGTGATGGGGCCTGGGTTTGGTGTCCAACACCACAGACAAAACAGTTTGTGTACTATTGGTAGGGCTCGTCCCTTTCCAGGAAGAGAGGCTATCACAAATGCATTGGTTGCACCCTATGAAACTTGAAGGGAAAAGGCTTTCTCACTAATGTGGCAAAGCAGAAATAACAGCCTATTGTAATTTTAAGATTGTTCAGAAAGTTCATATAGCTGTGACTTTCCATCTGGAAATTTCAGAAGAAATATCCCTAAAGATCTTAAATAAGTGAGCTCATTAGGGTGATAATTTTTCAAATTAACATATAAAAAACCAGTGAGTCCCTAAGTCAGCTGTAATTATTTCAAACACTTCTTGGCAACAAAATAACAATAAAAATACAAAATGCCTGGGATTTATCTTCAAAATAAACAGCAGAACTTACATGAAGAAAGCTGTAATATATTACTGACACATAAAAGACTGGAAAAAGAGAAAAACAGTTTTTGTGTGAGAAAACAATATTGAAAGATACCCAATTTACTTTCAAGTAACTCTAAAGTCAACACAATGCTGTTGAAATTCAAAGAGGATTAATTATTAAAAGCATGCTAAAATGATAAAAATTAAAAGGTGTAGACTAGTGATGTAGCTCAATCATACAGCACTTGCCTAGCATGCATGAGGCCCTGGGTTCAATCCCCAGTACTTAAAAAATAACAGAAAATACTTCTGAATGAGACAGAAATCCATAGTACACTTGGTCTGCCAGGCATTACAAGATGAATGTATAATAAAATCATGTGACATCGATTGCAGGAGCAGACTGGCAGAGCCCTGAACTAGCGAGAAGATGTAAAAAGATCCAGAAATTACCCCACTTATCCCAATCCCATTTATCAATGGAGACCAAGCTTAGAGCTTGCTCAAGGATCACAACAGCTAAGATGGCAGTGGGCTCACGGCCAAACCTCAACCCAGAGCAACACACCACAACCTGACATGTCACTGGCTCAACTGGGAAGTGGCAATCATCCAAACAGTTCCCACCACCACCATCTCAGGGAAATATTTTCTTTCTCTCTGAAGATATGTAGAACCATCTGTCATGTTTTCATCTTTCTAAGTCATTGACCCTTAAAGAATCTGATGTAAGCCAGGCATACTTTTTCTGGTGCCTTGCAGCCCAGCCCTGAACTGAAAGGAGCCAATGTAGAAAACAACATTGCTAGAACCCAACACAGTCCTCAGTGTCCAGCAGGGGGATTTCTGTGGCCACAACAGCTGTCTAGGAGATTGGCACCCAGGTCAGGCTTCACTGCTAGGTCCTCAGGATTCTAACACTTAACATTTAATACTGTCTTTCACAAAAGGGCACTTCCTAGAAATGATTACTCAGTACCATAATGAATAAAACAAAAGGATTGTTTAACACACATTATAATAACAGCAATAAGTAGAACACAGTAGAACAAAAAAGGATTATTTAACAATTTGGGGCCAAAACTCTTCCAGCTGTGAAGGCTACTACACATGCTATTCATTTGAGTCTTACAATGCTGTAGCCATTTGGAGTTAGCCACAGGTGTGCTTTGAATGTTTAATATGCACCATTCACAGCTGATATTGTTGCCTCGGAAAAGAAATAAGATCTGGACAGGGAGAATGAAACAAGGAAGTTAAAACTTCAGTTTTCACCTTTTACCTTGGCTTTGTCTGCTGGTTGAGAGTCACAATCATTGTTAATTTGGTGCAGAGAGTTTTATGCTATTGTTATTTTACAGTTCTGCATAATTCCAGGGCACGCTGTGCTTCTAGTTCTGGAAAATCAAGCTGCTTTTATAACAAATGAGGATGCACTAAGTGTGTTGTACATCACCACATCCTGTGACAGCAAGGGCTTCGATTGCAGCCTTTCCCACACCCATTTCTTGGAACAGGAGGTAGATTCCAACCATCACAGGGCCAGATCCCCTGGGGTGCACACAATCTGTTGTGACTCACCTGGCCTTGACTGGGGCCTTTGGAAAGACAGAATGCTTCGGCTCTGCCCAAATCGTTCAGTTTTGGAATATATTCAGGCGTCCTTCAAAACAACAGCAATAAAAACCAGAACTTTTAAATGAATTTAAGAACTGGTTCTTATATAGAAAAACTTAGCAAAGAAATTACTAAACTCTTAATAAGTCTACTCAAGAAAAAAAATGAAATGATATTTGACTAAGGAAACAAGGTCAGTTAAAAAGGTTTTATTCTTAAGAAGCAAACATGATAACTGGCATTCCTTTCTCTAACACACAGAAAACTTCGGATTCATTTATTATTTTTTATTTTTAAATGTATTTGGTTGTTGCAGGGTCTCACCCTGCAGCTCAGACTTACTGATCTTCCGCTAGCACCCTCCCTAGTGAGGAATTATAGGCGTGGCCACTTTGGTAGCCAGCTCAGCCCACCCTGGGGGGGTGGGCTGGCGCAGCACGTGGTGCGGGGATGGTACTGTACTCCCTGCGCGCATGTATAAGCTTGCCTAAGCAGGTGCTTTAGTCCGTGGGGCTATCTTGTTCGCCCTCATTTTTTATTTTGTGGTGATCAAGTGATTTAATTTAAATTATATCATACTGAGCTACATCCCCAACCCCTTTTCCTTTTTTATTTTGAAACACGCTCTAAGTCAGCACATTACCCAGGCTGGGCTCAACTCTCCATCTACCTCAGTTTCCAGAGTGCTAGGATTACAAGTGTGTTCTTACACACCAGGAGGGATTTATTTTAAAATGGAAAGTTGCCTCAGGGCTCAGTCCTCACACAGTAAATTAAGTAGATAAATAAATGCTAAAAATCAAAACTGAGAATTATCTTTAAAATGACATTATTTATTGAAAGTAATATACCAATGAAACCTACGATTGTATGAAATTTCTATTAACACTTCCCCAGCTCTTCCTTCAGCTCTTCCTGTACACAGAGAGAGTTTTAGTGATCCTCACTTGGATTTCGTGGTTTTCTCCAGGTAGCACAGGCTCCAAAACCATGAGTTTTGATGGTTATATAACGTTCCCTTCAGTTATGTGTCCTGAATTTCTTAGCGGCCATGTTGCTTGCTGTACAGTTAGGTTGTTTCTCGCCTGGATCTAATTTTAGGTTATTCTACTTGGAACGGATACCCACATTCGGCCTTTTTCTCTTTCCTTGTTTGTTTCTTCCATCACTGGTAACTTCCCAGAAGTGGGTTTTTAGGTCACAGCTTCCAATTAATGTGTCGTCCCCAGTGGGGTGTGAACAGGAAACAGAACAAAGATCTGACTAAGGGTCGGTTTCTCATAGATGATTAAAGTTAATCTTTGCAACAGACCCAGGAAACAGGTATCATTTTCTCCTTTCCACAGTCAAAAGGAAAGTCAGGAAATTGGGTAAGCTGTCCAAAGTCACAAGAGAGTGGCAGAGCTGTTCATCTGACCACAAAGCCCTTGGCCCTGCCCAGATAGCTGAACATACCAATTTTCCGATTTCTACACACCTTTCCAGGAGAAGCTGCTGTTAAGTTTGTTTTCATTAATTTAATGGATGTAAAATGATAACCCAACCTTGTTTCAATTTGTACTTTATTCCACAACTTACTCATCATCTTTAAAAAATTAACTTTATGGTACAATTTAGATATACATAAAGATCACACTCATCATAGAAAATTTGTACCTGTGCATGCTATATCTTGATTCCTCTTTTTCTCCATTCCTCTGCCCTCCCTCCAATCTTTCTTCCCTTCCTTATTTACAAAGGTTTGCTTCCATTTTACACTTTTTCTTGTCCTTTCCTTCCTCTTCTCTTTCCCCTTCTCATTTGAACAACTTCTTCCTAGTTTACAATACCCATTATAGCTTTTGGTTCTTATTTGCACTTTCTGAGGGACACAGTGTCTGATTTATTTAATTTAAGAGTATGGTCTATTATTTTCCTTTCACAAGTAGGGAAAGCTTGAGTCTCACACAAGCCTGTACATGTCACCTTCTCATTCCTGCTTCCTTCTCCTTTTCCCTGAAAGCCTAACAGTTCTTTCTCACATTAAAATCTTAAATGATCCAGGAAGGGTGGCTCACACCTGTAATCCCAGAACTTTCCAAAAACTGAGGCAGGAGAGTCAAAAGTTCAAACCTTGGCCCTGGCAGTTTAGAGAGATCCTGTCTCAGAATAAAAACAAAAAGGGCTGGGGATGTAGCTCAGTGCAAAGTGACTGGGTTCAACCTCCAGTACCACCAAAATCAATCATCGTTTTTTATATAAATAAAATTGTTTCTTTCTTTGGTGATTTTTTTCTCTTTTTGAAGACTGAGATCATTAATTTCTCACATGCCTGAATCAGTCTTTTTGTCCTTACTTTTCAGATAATTAGATTTATATAAATCTTTAATCTTATCCTATCTGGACTTTTTTTGTAAGGAACATGGAAACATCAAACGTTCAGTACATGGGTATTTGCTTAGTAAACCATGGTATGCTAACTACAAGACAATCCCATAGCCATGGGGACAATCAATACTGGGAGCAAAACTGCACTGCGTTTTGCTTGAGGTTGAAAACCAGAAAGCAGTGTTCTTGCCACGGTGAGGAAGAAAGTGATGGGGTTGGAATTGCGCAGTGGAATTATTTTCTCTACCACTACTGTAGAGAAAAAGGGAAAAATCAGAAGGGCAGTAAAAATTAGTCCACCTCGGGCAGTTTGATGGACGCCTCCTGTTCAGGTGGAGGAGGCCAGGCTCCCGGCCTTTGCAGCTCCTTTAAGCTGAGTCCTCTCCCAGAGGGTAGGACAGATGTGACTAGCTCAGCAGTGGGTCCTATGTCATGACTGGGATGCGACCGAGAGCCCAGGACTAGGCCACAGACTCCCCTCCCGACAGCTGCGGGACTCC
>PVKA01040962.1:0-18395 GCA_004027165.1 Ctenomys sociabilis | reverse complement strand
AAAGAAAGAAAGAAAGAAAGAAAGAAAGAAAGAAAGAAGAAAGAAAAGCTAGCTTCAAATATTTTACCATTGCCGTAAAGAATACTAAGGATATTCTCTGGAGCATAAAGAAATCTAGGGACAAGCTAAAAACAAAAAGACACACAAGCATCAGTCACTGATTCAATTAAATGATCTCCTTCTGAGTAGCCAATGAAATCCAAAATGATATGTATTTTCTTCTTAAGTATTGAGTTATTTACTATTGGAACAGTCTCTATAGAAGCAAACTTAGCATTTTATCAATATGTTTAAAGATATTCAAGAATTAAAGTACCAGAATAGATGATCTTTCACTTCCAGAAAGACTATTTCCCTTTTACTGTAACTGTAGTTGAGTTAATAAATATAACTACCCTGGAGACTGTCCAAAACCCTAATGAATGGCTTAAAAAAAACACAAAAAAGTGACATGAGAAGTGTGAAGGACCACCTGGACAGTGCTCCCTGAAAGAAGAGTATTTGGCCCTACCTCTGTGTATGATACGTACAGAGCTGGCTAGGATATTTCTTTATTCCCATCAATTGGCCCTAAGCAACGCAAATGGGTCTAGCCTAGTTACTGATGTGCAGTCTTTTAAACAATAGGACAGGTCAGTGATGCCTTGCCCATAACTCTCAAGTATGTGTGACACTATCAAGTGACACTGTCATCAGTTGAGACTGAACTTCAAGAAAAAAGCAGTGACATTTTAAGGCATGATAATTACACATCAAAATTTAGAGCATGGGCTCCATAATGTTAGATACTGTCTCAATTTGTCACATGCAGATTTCTCTCTGTCTCTGTCTCTCTATGTCTCTGTCTGTCTCTCTGTCTCTCTGTCTCTCTCTCCCTCTCTCTCAATACTGCAGAGGTGAGTCAAAGCCTTTGTTCCAATTAGCTGCTTTTCTGACTAGACGTAGAATGCCCTTGGCTCTCCACAACTATAAATATGCCTTTTTATTCTCTCCACAGGTTGCACTAGAAGTGATAGATTGAAATTAATTTATTAGAATTCCAATAACTTTTCCCTGGGATTACAAATGTGGACTCCTCAGGATGGGGCAACAAGGTCCAGGAGGGCTTTCTATTCAGAAGTCCATTGAAAATAACCTTTTCTCATTCTGAAATGATTAAAGTATGAATGTAATAACCATTTTATTCAGATCAGATTTTAAATATTTTACAGGAAGTTTAGTGCAAAACAGCAATTATATTCTTTTAATTCTATTTTAAAATAAGTTAATTTTATTATATACAACTGAAAAATGTATATAAAAATCATATTTACATTGATTATGTGCAAATTCAAAGAATATTTTGATTTGAAATTACCTCTGTACTGAAAAATGTCTTCAGGTTTCTAAGAAAAATTTTCAGATACACAGAAAAATATTAATGTTTTAATTTATGCATGCTGACTCTTCAGGCCACCTGCCTCAGAATCAAAACAACTGCCAATAATAGACTGCACTTGTAGACATATGAAACATAAACAGCTACAAATCCAAGAGAACAATTAATAAGTCACAGAATAGCTACCCATTATGCAACCAATTTAAAGGTTGAGGCGCCAATGAGGAATTACAATATGTTCTAAGGTAATCTCCAATATTTTTAAGCTTCATTTTAAATTGTATGATCTATTTTTATTGATACTGTAGTATGGTCTATTAACAGATTTAGACTGTATAATTACTTATACTCATGTTATTAAATGTTATACCATACTTGGTAAAATTACTGTGAAATTCAATCATTGAGTACATGATGTATTTTTCATTCCATTGGTAATAAGTTTTTGCAAGAAGTATTTTTTTAAAAAAGGATTTCAAATTCTGAAACATACAATGTATACATTTATTAAAAGGTATGTAAGATCTGCACATAATTATATTTTGTGTTTATAAAACAATGGTTTTTCAAATAACTTTATTCAAAATAAAAAATTTACAACAATGAATTTTTTTCAGAAGTTATTTTTAAAGCCCAATCTCCCCTCAGTTCCTGTCCTGGGCATATACACAAATACACACTATCACCAATGCTAGAGTTTAGTTGTTTTATAGACATTACACATACATTATGTTTATTTTTAAAAATTGTATAAAATATGCAGGTTTAAAATGAACACCATTAGCTTCCTTTTTATCCCTCATTCAGTCAAGCACAACAGAATGCTGCTGCTATTCTCCTCCTGGTCCTTCTTGCTCTGATTTAGATTTAAAATGTCCCACAAAGCCACATGTTTCTGGAAGGCAAGTGGATATGGGGGCAGAAGAACTGACCTGCTACTAAGAGGCAGGGTCTAACCAGAACAGGCAGGCCATGGCAGGCGTGACCTGGAGCACTGTATCTCCTCCGTAGCTCCTCTCTTAGCTCTCTGCTGCCTGCCCTGCAAGAGCTAAGCCATTTTCCCCTATCCAGATCATTCTATCATGCTGGCAAATGCACAGAAACTGAAATTTCTATAACATGAGCCAAAATAAGCCTCTCTCCCTTTAAACTGTGGGTGTGAGGAATTATGTACAAGTGATAAGGAAAATGACTAAAACACCACTTATTTTTCTGTGTTACATTATTTTTCACAATGTTGAACCTTATGACATTTCTATTGTTTTATAAGTCTAATCAAAAATGGTAAATTAATGGGCCTTACAATACTATAACTACCTGTCATTCACTCTAAAACCAAATACAGAGACTAAAGAAAAAAGAAAGAAATGAAATTCTACATATGCAATTAGAATCTCTGCCACTGCAAGTAGGATCTTCCAAATATCACCACTGAATGCATCCTCATTCAGCCTCACTGGTGTTTTCTGGGTCACATACCTTTTTAAATCCCCTCTAATAATGAAAACTTCAACTGATAGCTAAGAAAGCCTAAAGTCCTTCCAAATATCTCAAAAGGTGAAATTTGTGAAAAAGATTTCACATTAGCATAAGAATACAAAAAAATTTATGTAAGCTTTCATTCTCAGCTGTTAAAAACTATTTAGGTAGGGCAAAGATGCAGCTAGGTCAACCCTTCAGAGTTCTCTTAAATTAGACTGAGAAAAGGTTGAGCCTTCATAATTCCACAGGAATGAGTTATTTAATGGGGGAGTCTCAGGAAAGAGGAAATTAGCTTGCGACAGTTGCCTTTAGACAATATAATAATAATAAGAGAGGGTATGTGCTAACATTTGTCAGTGGACAATCATCTCAGAAGCTGAGGCACTAAATCTTGAAGTTCTAAAGGGAAGGGCTGGACAACATAACAGAGCTTCCATGATAGACAGTTACTCTATGTGAAAGTTAAATTGGACCGTAAATTTGATTGCTTTACAGCCAATAAGGAATTGTTAATGCACACTTCTGGGAGTAACTGCATGGGCAACAGAGGTGTGATACTGGGTACTAAACCTGATCTTGACCCTTTCCTCACTGGTGCTGTTCCTCTGTTGTATTTTCAAACGTTTATAAAATAAGAAGTTTTGCTCCACCACACACTTCCATCATGGTATTTCTACCCTGAAACCAGTTACCATGGACTGAATCCTCTGAAACCATAAGCCAAATTAAATCCTTCACCCTTTACCTAGATGTTATGTATTTTGTACAAGTAACAGAAAAGCTGGCTAACACACTCTACACATGACCTTTTTAAAATCTAACTTAGATTCAGGGCCCTGTTCTCACAAAATTGAAAGAACATCCAATCAATATAAACTCATTCTTTCCCCTATTCTGTCACAGGTAAAAAATCCTTGTATAACTTGAGTATTCCCTAATCAACATGCTTGGGATCACAAGAGTGTCAGATCTGTTTGGATATTTTGGATATTTTATATATTTTTTAAATATATATATATATATATATATGATTTTAAGATTATATATAATATAATATTATTATATATAACTGTGTAGTAGACCCTATACTGAAATTTTAAATTATCATTCAGTATAGGGTCTCACTACACAATTCATTCTCAAAATGATCCTTCTATTTTCAGCCTCCCCAGTGCTGGGATTATAGGCATACACTACCACATCCAGTTTTGGTAGCCAGCACAGCGCATCAGGATTCCAGGCTTGCATGGTATGTGGTAGCAAGGATCAAACTCAGGTCCTTGCACCTTCCAACAGGTGCTTAGACTGCTGAGCTATCTTCCCTCCTACATATATATAATCTTTGAGATGAAATACAAAATCTCAATGTGAAGGTAGATATCTTGCCAGAAATTTCATGTAATACTTTTAGTTTTTTAGTGTGCAGTGTCATTAAATCCTATAGTTCCCGATGGAACATGCAAAGCAATCTGTGACAAATTGTGAGCTACATGTGGCTCCACCCCTATGGAACTCTTCGTGGTAGCCCCCATGGCTTCTCTTTTAGGCCATCTTTGTTCCCTCCTTATAGATTCCCTTAGATGATCCACATTCCTGTCTTTCCAAACTTCTGGGGTTTCCACTGAATAGACTTCTCCCTTACAGCTTTACATACTGCCCTCTCAGGGGCACACTAGCTGGCCTCTCAGGTGGAAGCATTCTTCCAAAATCTAGGTGGAAGCCTTCTTAACCTCAGAACTCCTGCATTCCACAAGGGCCTAAAACTAACACCACATGGATGACACCAAGGTCTGCTGCCAACTAGAGCAGCAGCCAGGCTTCCTTCTCTGTTAGCTGTAGGGCTCAAGTTCCTGGATAACTGAGCACTCTGACCCTGAGTCTGAGGAGCGAATTCACTATGCCCACACCATCCTGGAACCTGGTGTGGCTACTGCCACCATTCTGAAACATGAGGCTCTGTGGCTTTTTCCCCAAGGCAAAGTCCCTCACCCTTTCTGAGGCTGAAAACAGTGGAGACATTTCAACTTTTCTGATGCCCTCAAGCCATCCTTTTCATTGTTTAGTTCCTCTTCAGCTGTGGAAATACTATTAGCTCTATCTTTGCAATCCACAGCTTTACTGGAACTTCCTTTCTGGCAAAACTCACATTTTAAATAATCCTGAGCTCTTTGCTCTTGATTCTCAACATAAATCTGACTAAAAGACCCCAACAACAGCCATGTA
This sequence comes from Ctenomys sociabilis, assembly GCA_004027165.1. Taxonomy (NCBI): domain Eukaryota; kingdom Metazoa; phylum Chordata; class Mammalia; order Rodentia; family Ctenomyidae; genus Ctenomys; species Ctenomys sociabilis. Next base: position 13,312 of record PVKA01040962.1, on the reverse strand, counting down.
CCACCTCAATATTTGGCTGCTTTGAAATTTCTTTTGAAAGATTAATCAGTCTGTCATGTTTAATCTCAGTCTCAGGCAAATCCCCTGGACACAAGCAAAATGCAGACAAACTTTCTGCCAAGCCATGGCATAAATCGGCATCCAACAAACAATGCAGTCCTTCCCAGAAGAATCCTCCCAGTCTGCTAGGAGGTTTACAGGCAGGATTTCCATCAGCCTTCTGGTCTTCTGAGCTCTGACCAGAATCTCACATAGAGAACAGCCAAAGCTGTGCAGCACTTCTCTTGAAGGCAGCATCTCCAAATCTGTCCTATCTCTTCCCATAAGCCATTCCCAAAAGCTCATAATTCACATGGTCAGGTTTAGCCACAGCAACGATCCCACTGGGGTTGTTTTATGTTATATCTTTCATTCCTGGGACAAATAACAGACACCCAAAATGAAGAAAGGACAGGTTTATTTAGCTCAGTTAGAAGAGCTTTCAGTCCATACTCAGCTGACTCAATGCTGAGTATGACATATGACACAAAGGAGAAGTTCATGCTGTCCACCATGAAGGACAGCAGCTGCAGTTGACAGCAAGCCTTATCCCCTCCTTGCGTTGTAATGCAGATTACCTGCCCCAGAGTGAATGCAGCATCCACACCTACAATAATAATTGCAAACTCCAGAAGCTGCCCCACAACTACATGAAACTTTGGGGGAACATCTAGATACAAACCATGACACACCACATGGAACTTTGGAGATCACTTACCATCTAAGTTAAGGCAAATGAGGTGGCACATACCTATAACCCAAGCACTCTGAGAGCACGAAGCAGTAAAATCACAAATCAAGCCGTTAACAAGGGTAAGGAATATAGTTCAGTGCAAAGGGCCTAGCTTGCACTAGCAATCATTAGTACTAAAAAAATTTAAATAATGGCATACAAAAAACCTGCTCCCCATCCCATTTTTCCTCCTGCAAGTCTACAAGGAAGCTCAGAACCATAATTACTATTCAAGGTACATGTATTTTATTCTCTGTGTACACATTTAGAGATTAGGAATAAGGACTGTAATGGAGATTCAGATTTGAAGGTTCCTGGCAAAATCAGTAAAGATGAAATAACCTAGAATATAAGAAAAGGTCCAAAAACAGAATCCTAAAGTATATCAACATTTTCTGTGTTATATCTCACTTCTGCACCTCTAAATATTACTTCCCAGATAATGTCATTCTCAAATCTGATAAACACGACCTACTTTTTCAAAATCATAAATAAAACATTAATGAGAACAAGGTTAAAGATGGACATACATATCACAGCACTACTTATTTTGACTTGGTAAAAACTTACTGAGTGGATATCACCAAAAATGGAAGTCCCTCCACAAAATCAACTAATGAGCTGGCAAAAAACTGTCAGGAGAAATTATTCCCGAACTTTAGAATCTAGTGAAAATTTTACAACCAGAGGAGGAAAGCTTGGTGAAGAAAGATGCAGATTCTTTTTTTTTTCAAAATGTATTCTGTATTTGTACTAGTAGTGTTTGAACACAAGCTTATTGACTTTATATGTTAGTCACTATAAAGGATGGACTGTTACCAGACCTTTCACAAGACATCCTCACATACCTTATATTCCTTTTGTCCCCTGGAATATTTTATATTTTTACTTTAACCTGATACCTAAACTATAAAATTGTGCATACTAATGGTGTACCATGTGATATATGTGTGTGTGACATTATATATAATATTATCACGTATATCATATTATATAAATATTATATATAATGTTTATGAGGTTAAAGTAATCTATATCCTTCAACATCTATCATTTCCTTCTCATGAACTCATCTACAATCTTTTCTACTAGCTTTTAGAAAGTACATATTTCATTATCTACAGTCACCTACTATGCAACATCACACCAAAGCTCCTCATTCCTATATAACCCTAATAGTATCCATTGACCAACCTTGCCCTAGCTCTTCCTCCCCTACATTCCCCAGTTTCTGGTCACCATTATTCTATTCATTATATTCTTGTTCTTATCAGAAAGATGCAGATTGTTTGTGGAGGGAAATCTGACATATTTAAATTGCTTGTGATCAGGCCAGCCAAATAGCTCAGTAGATTAAAGCACTTCCATAGGCAGATGCAGGGGCCTGGAGTTCAATCCCCTGGCCTGCTGTGCTGGCCCCGCCCCTGGGGGCGTGCTGAGAGGGCAATTGAGACTGAGCCTGGTGGTGTGTGCCTGTAATCCCAGCACTTGGGAGGCTGTAAACAGGAGTATCACTATGAGTCCGATCATGCAGTGAGACCCTATACACCCTGTACACCCTGTCCTAAATACAAAAATAAAAATAAAAATAAATTGCTTAATATCATCACCCACACCTCAGATTACAGACAACTGTGAAGAAAGCCACTCATATTCTTCGTGCAGGTTGTAAGGCCCAGAAGAAGCAATACTGACCTTATTTTAAAGGGATTGTGGTTAGAAGGTTTGACCTGTCTAGCAGGTCCCTGAATGATAGGATCAGGACTTCCCTTTGTTTTATGTTTTGGTCTGGTTTGGTTTGGTTTTTAACTCAGCAGTCTTGTAACTGGGGCAGCTTTTCAGGTGGCTTTTTTTAAAAGAAAGCATTTGAAGGCACAATATTACATTCAGCAGCCTGAGATAATCTAACATCAGACTGACCAACAGGCACACTGAAAAGCCTCAAAAAGAAGAAACCAGGAGAGGAGATACACAGGAGAGTAAGGGCAATTAAAAGCTCTGCCAGTTCTAAAGAACCAAGTGGGACATGTGAATGCCCAAGCCAGACACATCTAGAGATGAACAGAAAGTCAACCTGAAAAGAGGGGGAGAGTATTTTATGCTCCTTTTTACTGTATTTATCTTCTGTCTCAAGGTATTAAAGGAAACTATCAAAATATAAAATCACCACTAAGTTAACAGAATACTATTCAGCAGCCACACAAGCTATACAAGACAAATAATACAGACTACAAAAACTCACAACTCATAACAGCAAATCTCAAGGAGAGGAAAGAATCTGATCTCCAAGGTTGCCACATGATAATGTTAACAAGACTATTTTTTTAGTCAGGCATGGCAGTACACACCTGTAATACCAGCACTCTGCAAGAACAATACAGTGGATCACAAACTTAAATCCAGCCTGGACAACTTGATGACATTTTTTAGCAGACCCTGTCTCAAAATAAAAAATAAAATGGTTCCAGGCATGGTGGCGCGTGCCTGTAATCTCAGCGCTTGGGAGGCTGAAAACAGGAGAATCGCTACAAGTCTAATCTGTGTAGTGAAACCCTGCACTAAATGCAAAAGAATAAATAAACAAACAAAATGGCTGAGGATATATCTCAGGGCAAAGGCTCTGAGTTTAATCCCCAGTTCTGCAAAAATTTTAAATATAAAATATAAATCTTGGAATTCATTAAGCCTACTGAATCAGACAGAATCTCTGTGCACAGGAAAAGGCTATTCAGTTGATCCTGAAACATATCTAGGTATAGGATCTAATCCACTGAAAAAAACTAAGGTTCCACTATATTTCTAGATAGTTATGTTTTCTTTATTCTGCTTTTATGAGACCAACTATAAAAGAACAAATTAGCATCACGAATGTATTCAGAATAGCCAGTCTAGATGACTATTCTTACAAGAATTAAAAAGAGCCAATCTATCTCATTCTTTCTATATACATAAAAATTACATAGGTAAATAGATGCAACCAGAGACCATAGTGAAATAAATCAGATCCACCTGTAAAACATTGTATCATCTCCCTAATATAAGAACCTGAAAGAGTAAATAAAACTAGAAAGACACAATAAATACTGAGAAAGGGAATGTAACTGTTGGAAAGAAAGGAACAACTTGGATGAGGGAAAGAAGAAATGAAAGAAGGAATGGAAAACAATATATACACGTACACAGGATAGTCTGGACATCTGCACACTGATCTACTGAAAGCAACAGTTAATTGCTTATATTTTCTTTTTAATTTTTTTACCAAATTTTGACCAATTTTGCATGTTTACATCTCGTAATCTGAACAACTAATTTGAAGACAATATGTAATATAATATCTTTTGTTGTTGCTGTTGTTGTACCAGGGATTATACTCAGGAGCTTCTGCTTGCCAGGCAGGCACTTATTCTACTGAACTACCTAGTTTTGGGGAAGTACTTACATAGATGATAATATTTAGAATATTAACCAAGAGTCAAAACCCTTTCCTATCAGGAAAAATTAAATACTGAATGACACACTGTAACTATTAAACTAAACTATGCATAAAATATACTTTCTTTGCAATGTTTAATTATTTCATTTTTGAGAATTCTGAAGTTCCAACCCATAAACTATGTGACACAGGTTGAAATAATTAATTTTATGATTAAAAACAGTCCACCACTTCGAATTGGAAGTCTATCAATTCAAGAATCCAGCTGAGTGGAAGTAATACTAGTGGACCTTATAATCCAATGAAGAAAACTTCATTAACTCATATATAGTATAAATTTTCACTTCAGCCAAAAACAGTAGGAATACTACTAAATCTAATGTTAATTCCATCTGTCTAAAATATAAATACTAATATTTAAGTTACTATTAGATGAGACAAAATCCATGTATTAATGATGAAAATCCATGTATTTTCCCCTAAATTTTTCTAATTTGTTAGTTTATTTTCCTGTCTGAATGCCTAGAGACTTTCTAAAAGACAGAGTAATGACAAACACGTGTTTTAAGAAAGCAGAAACACAAGTTGAGGAAGGTCAGATATATTACGTCAGAAATGAACTTTATTCCACAAAGTATACTTTAAACATAAACAGCACAGTGTAGAAAACAATGGACTCAAAGCATGTCTGCCACAGAAGGAGGCTATAACAACATATGGCTTGATTTCCACAATTTTGAGAATTTTGCATCCCTAAGCAGGGCATGAAAGACATTTACTTGGTTACATTACTACATTACCAAATTATTTTTAACTCCTATTTTTTCTTCTTTGCCTTGTTTCTTTCTCAAATCACATTATTTTCCCTTGGTGTGTAGTACCCCAGCTTGTAGCACAGGCCTCCTGATACTCTCATAGGATATTGCTTCATTGAGTAGAACGCTTATCACCAAACATGTTAAATTTCTTCTCTGCACAATACCTCCTAATTACACCACAAGGTTTTCCTGACACAATTAGTGTAAATTTAAATTTAATTAAAATGAATAGAAATAGAAAAAGGAAAAAGATAAGTAGGATTATTTGGATAATCTAAGCCTTAGCCTGAAGACAAAAAAGATGGAGGAAATCTACAAAATTTAAAATGTGGTATGTTACTTTATTTTAAAAAAACACTCTTACTAGGTATGTAATTAATAATCATAAATTCAAAAGATTAATCAGAATTAGGAGGATAAAATAATTGAAGGAAGTTCAAAAATACTCTAATCTTATTTCTAAATACATTCTTCCTATCATCATCCTGAAACCAGATCACTATAATTTTTTAACAAACTTATATAATATAGTAAGTGATTACCAAACATTTTCTATAAAGATTAAGGTAATATTTTATGCTTTTGTTTTTAACTTTCTTTTTAAATATAAGAACAATTTTTAACTCACATTCATTACAAAAACAGGCCATAGGCTGACTTAGCCTATAGGCTATTTGCCGTCTGACCCCATGGCTACTAGATAACTAGTGCAATACAATTATTTGTATCTATGAATATTAACTCATCTTACCAAACCTATGAGGTAGGTGCTATCACTACCATTATCCTCACTTTAAAGCTAGAGAAACACAGATTAAAAAAGGATTAAATAATTCTCCAAAGGTCACAGAACAAGACAATGGTAGAGTTGGGGTTTACATTTAAGCAATTTGGGCCCAAATCTGCTTTTAACTAGTACTGTATGCAACTTTCTGTTATAGAAAATTTAAAATAGTATCAAATGTAAAGGAAACGACTCCCATCCATAAACTTTCCTATCAATAAAGAAAAGAACTGAGGTAACCACAACTTCCTTCTAACTTCAAAGAGAAAGGAACAAGAATCAGGCTGGTGTTTGAATTTAGGCTATACTGGATGGGAAGAGACATCAGAGCCTTCACATTTCTGAGAAATTGATGCTAATGGATTCAGAAACTACATTAGCTACGTCAGTAATAGCAAATCTATGACACATGTGCCACAGAAGGCTGTCTGAATCACTGAAAGTTCTAAAAGGCTCACCACCACTACTGAAGTCTGCACATGAAGAAAGTCATGTTCAAGTATTTAAGTCAGAAAATACACTTTCTACATATTCAAAGGTTACTTAAGAATATACTTTAGGAAAGTGAAAAAATATATCAACCACGCAAAAAATACTTAAATCTTGAACCATTATGAAAGTTGAAAAGGGGAGGATGTTATTCCTAAGGTACCTTAAAAAGGAGATAAAAAAGATTTATCAAATACTACAGAGGGAGATGGAAGTAAAAGTGGAAGGGCAGCAGCATGGAAGAACAGCTCATTTCAGGCAGACAAATAACAGCATACACACAAAACATACACGTCACATCCATGCATATTGTTCTCTGGTTAAAAGAGAACCACACTAGGGCCGGGGAGATGGCTCAGCAGAATAAGTGCTTGCCTGGCAAGCATAAGGGCCTGAGTTCAAACCCTGGCTCTGCAGAAAAAAAAAAAAAAAAAAAAAAGTAAAAGAGAACCACACTAGGATGCCCGGCTAGCTCAGTCGGTAGAGCATGAGACTCTTAAAAGAGAACCACACTAATACCTGAGCAAAACCATTCTCTTACTGTAGGTCCAAAACAACACTGATCTTAAGGCTTTGTAGGTGGACTAAGTGTTCATGCTTCTAATACAACATGTTTACTTTTGCCCATGAAATACAAAAAGGCAACCACATCACAAAATCATGAAAGGTAGCACATTCTCTGCATCATTAATTCAAGAGCAATGTCAAGCAGGTAAGTAGACAGTGAAATTTCCTTAGAGGTAAATTACTTCACCTCACTGTAATTTAATGTCCTCATCCGTAGAACAAAAAGCTAACAGTTGGCAGCAGCAGCAATGCAGTGAGTAAGATGGCTTTCCCAAACACAGGGGAGCTCAAATCTAGGCTCTGCTGCTGAATATCTGTGATCCTTGCCATGTTTTAAACATATCTAATATCTATAAAAGATATAATAACGGTACATGCCTCAAAGGACTGTTGTGAGAATTCAAAATAATAACAGATGTAATGAATTATCACATTGCAAATCAATACAAATAAAGTGCTTAGTAGATAATAATGATCTACTCTGCCAATTTGGATTACAAGCTTAACAATCTGGACCTAACAACAAAAGAGAATGTACAAATTGACCATATTATGGAAAAAATACCTTAATTTGATTTAGTAGTCCCTGACTGGCCAGCAGATGTTATAGAAAAATTAAACAGATCAAATCTAAGACTTATAACATCCAGGCATTTCAATTTTCTGGCTTCTTAGATTTGTTGTGGCTGTCACAACACATAACAAAATTATGTGCCTTGCAGTCTAAAAGAAATGGTTAAAACTTGTAACTGAGTTCTAAATCTAGAGTTAGAAAGGATAAAGAAATTTATTTCATTTTCCACATTCTTCAGAAATCATTTATAAACTTAGAATGGCTTTGTAAACCCAACGTGAGTCATGACTGAAAGAATCACAAATAAGTTTCTTCCAACATCCCTGACTTGCAGGTATTTCTTTGAATATAGACAAAGATATACAAAATTGTTAGGATAGATATACAGCTACTTTCTCTTAATTCAGTGAGAAGAAAGATTTGTACTAATAGTATTTGGACAGGATATCATGTCTGCATCTTGCATTATGAATAACCATTAAGAAGATAACAATATGCATGTATTAAATATTGAAACTGTCCTATTAATTGATTTTGAAACTGTCTCATTGCTATTTCTCAATAAAATTAATAAAAAAAAGAATATAGACAAAGGGAAAATTTAACTTCCAATGGGTCTCATGAAATATCATGAGTAAGCAATTTTTAAAAACTAAAACAGTATTGTAAAATAAATTCTGGGAAAACTAAGCCAAAGGAGATAGTAAAACAAAACTGCACAGTAAAGTCTACTTCTAGACAGCATTATCAAAGGAACATTTCTAGCCCAGAATAGATCTACAAGTGACCTGTAGATTTAGAGCCCCATAATATTACAGTTCTTAAGAGAATGTATTTTCTAAATTTTTACTTTTCATCTAGAAACAGAATTTATAAGAAACAGAACAATAAATACAAGGATATACAGATTTCCAATTAACAGTTTCAGCTTCTCTATGCTCAAATTTTTCTTAATAAAAACTCGTTTAAAACAGAATAGCTCTTCATAGAGGCAGCATGACAGCAGAGTGAACTGCCAGGCAGGAGCCGTGGCAGGACAGGCATTTAGGAAGTGTCTCCCACTGTTTGCCTGGTTGAAAGGAGCTCAGCCCGAAACTGCCACCAAAGAAGGCATTATGCTCCCAGAAAAATCTGAAGGCAAAGTACTGCTAGCAACTGTGGGAGCTGTGGGATCAGGCTCTAAGGGAAAGGACAGAGAGAGCCCAGTCCTTCTTCAGAATATGGCAGCAACAGAGTGGCTCTATGTGACAAGGATTACTTCTTATTTAGATGGTGACATTCTTAGAAAATATGCTGATGAAGTAAGTCACTGCTGAAATGGTGTAACACAACGCTGCTCATTCCACTGAAGTTCTGCAATCTTCTATCATGAAAATAATTTCCATCTCTCTTTTACAATAAACTGCTTATATCTAAATCAAAGGCATCCATTGTCTCTAAAGTTTAGTTTACTATACTAGTATAAATCTTTCCAAATATAATATATAAGTGAATGGTTAAAAAATAAAGGAATGGAACTGTATCTTTCAGAGATTCAAGAATAGGGCCAGAAAGATAGCTCAGCAGTCTAAGTGCCTGCCCAGTAAGCACAAGGACTGGGTTCTATCTCCAGTAGCGCATGACTGGCTGGCCCCAGAACCCTGAGCATGCACTGCCAGCCACCTGCAAACCCAGCACTCAGGAGGCTGAAACAGGAGGATCACTGAGTCTGAGGTGTGTAGCAAGAACCTGTACCAAATTTAAAAAAGAGATAGAGAGACAGAGACAGACAGAAAGACGGGGGGGGACCTTATATTAAATTAATGTTTACTTTATGAATAAATAAAAGAAGAAAAGTTACATAATCTTTGAGTAGATGCTGAATACTGTCTGGAAATCTGCAAAGTTATATAAACAGGGAAAAATAACATATTGCACAGAAAAAGAAATTGCCAACAACATTATTTATTCAGAAACTCCCAAGGAAAAAACCAAAAGTAATAAAAAATAAAATTCAGCAAACACTGTTACCAATATAAAGACCGGGGATATAGTGCAAGGCCTTCAGTTCAATTCCTGGTACAAAACAAACACTTACCAATATATTAAAACATATTTCATTTAGTATTAACTTCAGAAAAAAAGATCTGATAATACCATATTTAACAACTATTTATTTCTATCCATATGCTCATACTTACTGTTAAAAAGTAGTGACATTATCACTGTATTTGAAATTCTTAGAACTGAGCTATAAATCTGATCAATAAAAGATTAATGTTTTATTATTTGCTTACATCAGTCAATAATGTATTTACTATTACTGTTCTAAGATAAATGCTACAAAAATATCTCCAAGATACATATAATCTAGTCCAATTTATCTGAAACTATATCAGAGATAACAAGGAAGGCTCTCAAACCTAAGGGCTCCTACACAGATGTACCAATTGTTAGGAATGGCTTGGGTATGCGCTACAGTAGTGGAGGCAAACCTAGGCAGCCTGCGTGCCACAGCCAGCTGTCTAGAGGCACAGTGTCATAAAAGCTGTCTGAGCTTTGAAAAAATACAAATAATTATGTACATTTGAAAGATGTGTAGTTACTTTAACTATTCAATAGCATTTTTTAGATGAGCTTAGTGCTTATATAAAGACCAGGAAGCTTATATAAAAGTAGTGTAATATTCTTTATGTTAATGAAAACTTAAGTGAATAAAAATAGGCTTAGGGACCGGGGAGTTAGCTCAGTGACATAAGTGCTTGCCTGGCAAGTACAAGGTCCTGATTTGAACCCAAATACTGCAAAATATAAATAAATAAATAAATGGGCTTCAGAAGTTCCTTTGAATAACTCCATGAAGCAAGACCAGAGATTGGCCCTGGATATCAAACAGATGTGGTTCTGAATCTATACTATGCTAATAAACATAACTAACATTTGCAATTTCAGTTTCCTCATCTATGAAAAGGAACTGATAATATTTACCTTGTAAGACTTCTATGCAAATGAAATAACATATGTGAAAGCCTTTTCACTGAGTTGTCTAGAACACGATAGGTGCTCCAAAAATGTTGCCTACTTTCTTTTCTCTGATCTTCTCAGCTCTTCCCCACTGCCTCTGAAAGTCTGTATAAGCACAAAAAATAGACTAAACCCAGATGCTTAAAATTTCTTCATACTTAACTATTAAAAATATTTTTGTTATATGTTTGAGTTTCACAAAAAGTATAAAACCAATTTTTTAACTTTAAATGTTAGAAAACAACTTTATAATTCTATCGGGCAAATCCCCTGAAATCAAAGTGCTTAAATTCGTAATTTTAAAACCTTAAATTCTAATCCAAAAATAACCTCAAAATTCTTAAAAACTCTTACTTTGCACATAATCATATCAATATAATAACTTAAAATGTACTCATACATTTAAAATTATGCAATAATCATGCCAAAAGGCCTTTCTATAAAAGATAAATGTAAACTAGCACATAAACAATCTTAACATTCTGTTTCAGTGATTTCTATGAACATGGATGGTCTTCACCACTGTCAAAATGGAATGTCATGAAATAAAGGGTGTATTTAAGAAGTATAAATGTGATATGGCCTCTCTGCCATTCTAGAAACGATGATCCCTGGAAAATTAGCAAAGCCACTCAAGAAATAATGCATATTTCATAAGCACAAATAAGTTTAAAACTAAAATTCATAGCCAACAGAGTAGGAGAGAAAGAGAGGATTAGGAAACAGGTTTATTTGATCAACAAATTTTCCAAATTATTAATTAAATGTCCCCATCTACTTCTAAAACTAGATTATAAAAAAACAGTAGATATCAACAATACAATCCCCCATTTGGCCCAGGCCTGGCATATGAGTGAGATCACTCTCAGTCCATCGGGTGCTGATTCCGAAGCAGATTCAAAGTGATATACAGGAAATTAAAACCTCAATCAAGGGAGATGGCTCAATGGAATAAGCACTTCCCTGGCAAGCACACGGGCCTGAGTTCAATCCCCAGTTCCACAAAAACACCTCAATCAAAAGCTGGCAAAACTTTGAATGAAAGTGAAAACAGACTTTCAGACCTTAAAAAGGTATCATTGCAGTTAATGAAACAGTAAGAAAAGATCTCTTAAAAACAACTAGGATACAGGAAAAAATAATCAATACCTACAAGACAATGCAAAGATGAACAACATGACACTAATAGGCATCAATGAAAAGGAAGGAGTCAATACAAATGATGTAAAAAATATGGATGAAAATAATAACAGAAAAATTCCCAAACATGGGAAAACTATCTGACATTCAGCTATCTGAAGCCATACAGAACTCCAAGTAATAGAATTAAAAACACACCAGCCATATACTAATTAAGATGTAAGAAATTCACCACAGGAGCAGTATACTAAAAGCCACTAAAGAAAAGAAACAGATCACATTTAAAGGAAAACTCATCAGAATAACAGCAAATTTCTCTTTACAAACCATCAAATCAAAAAGGGCATGGAGCAAAGTACTACAAGTCTTGCAAGAAAACAAAGTCCAACCCAGACTGATATACCCTGCAAAACTCTCTTTCAAGTATAATGGAGAAGTGAAATACTTCCATGACAAAGAACAACTAAAGAATTTCATGCCAAGACTACACAGACTACTAAATGATGTTCTGGAGAGGGAGCAAAATGACCACAACTCCATGAATGAGAATGGAAAGAACCCACCAAATAGACAAACAATTAAACACAGGAGAATAAGAGTTACAAAAAAGCAGTCTTTCAGTTATTCTTTTGTATACAGCAACAAGATATTTCCATAAGTATACTCTACAAATGAACTTCTTCTGTACCCTATGGGTCATGATTCTGTCCGGGTCTACAGGGTGGATATCAAGGAAATAGCAGTAGCTCAGTCCCACAAGTGACGCCTGGCCACCAGTGTCAATGGCATTATCCATGTCCAAAACACACTAGAACTTCATACGATATCCTATCCCCAAACTGTCAGAAGTGGTCATTTATTTACCATTAAGTAAACTGGTCATTTATTTACCATTCCAGTATTTGTTTTATTCTTAGTAATTCTTTACTATCATGAAAACTTTTTATTAGTTCAATTGTTTCAAAACATTTAATTTTTAATTAATTAGTTTTTAATTTTCTTAATATTGCTTAATCTTAATTTTTGTTTTAAGATTTATAATGTATCTTTGACTTACAATCTACTTAAAAGACATAGTATGATATTTTCTCCTAAAGAAGCTTTAAAAAGTATGTTTCCATTTTCCATTGACTTTATATTACTTCTTCCCTGTCACACACACACACACACACACACACACACACACACACACACGTGTAACCTGACATAAGATTGATACTGTTTTGCAGAAATCTTTAATGACCTTTTAAATGGGTTCACCTAATATATTTTACATAGTCCTGCATAACTATCATTTTGAGAGCTCTTTATTCTTCATCCAGGAGCATATAGCAACTTTTCTTGCCTTCTGAATTATGCTCTTTGTTATTTCCTATATGCTACGTCTGGAAGTATTAGAATATTTTGAGTTTGTATAACTAGAAAATATTTTACTTTTAGTTTTCAAAGGTATGTTTGCTAAGTATAAAATTCAAAGAAGACAAATCTATTTTTTCCCTTTCTTTCAGTCCTTTAATTAGTCTAGTTTCTTACACACTTTGTCCTTTTTTTTTTCTTTCTAATGTGGAGTAAAATGCTATTTAATTTTGTTCTTCCATAGCCAATATTTTTATGTATATGCTTTATTTTCTTTATAATAAGTTTTGGACAATTTCATTTTTGTGTAACTAGGTATGATTTTATTTAAATTTCTTGTGGAAAAGGTTCATTTTTCTTGGAAATGTGGTGTTAT
>PVKA01040961.1:0-18393 GCA_004027165.1 Ctenomys sociabilis | reverse complement strand
GGTCAAGCAGTGTGGCTGTTCCCTGCTCCCCGAAAACCGGACAGGCCAGTTCTGCAGCAGGATCCCCCTCTAACCAGCCCTTCGTGGGAAAGCTTGAGCTCCAGCCACGGGAACGGAGAGAAATGCAGCCCGCCTGGGCCCCATCGCCACCCGAAGTTGGGGACCCCTTAGCCAAGTCATTCTTGGACTGACTGCCCCAACACCGCGTGTCTTTCGGACCCCGTACCCGGGATGTTGAGTGCCCCGGGGATGGTCCCCGCTGCCGCCTCTTCTCGAGACCTCACATCGAAGAGCCGGGCCCGGCCGGAAGCCAGGAGCGACCTGAGCTCAAGGAGTGAGACTGTGGGCCCTGAAGAGGGGGAGCGAGCCTTCAGAAGGGGTTGCGGGATTCCTGTGCCAGGTGTGTGTGTGGGGGGGGGGCGCCCGGCCAGGCCTCCCGCTTCTCTTGCACTGGGCCTCAGCGCTCTGGCACTCCAGGGCCCAGGTCCCCCAGAGGTACCTGCAGCCATAGTGTGAGCAGCGATTCCAGAGATCAGGAGCCACAGGAAGGAGGTAGTCCGCCTCCCTTGCGCCTCACCATTGCCCACTCCTCCCCAAGAGCAGACAGGAACCGGAAGCAAGGGTAACACCTCCACCCTGTTCTGCTGCACCTGTTACCTAATGTGCTCAGTGGCTGCCTGAGGGATCCCTAGAATTGCCTGTCAAGAGGCCAATCTCCCTGGTCTGTCAAGGGTATACGACTTAGGGTGGAGTTCTGGGGTTACACCCTACCCTAACAGCATTGCTTCCTGGCCAAGGGTCACTGTGTCCCTCCCTCCTACCCTAGAGCCCAGAAGAGGAAAATGAGACAAAACAGACAACCATGGCTCTGAATATTTTACCTTTGAAGATGAAAAAAAAAAAAAAAAAAAAAAAGAGAAGGGAGGGAAAGAAAGGAAAAAAATCAAGACCCACTCCCACAAGGGGAAAGGCCCAGAGTGAGGCCCTGCCTGTTCTCCCTGGCTTCAGAGACTTCTGCATAGGCCTCTGATGCTTATGCAGTCTCTTCTTTGTGGGGCAGCAGACACTGCTAAGCATCTGCCCCAACTTCTTCCTCAAACCTGTTCCCCAGCAGCCAGGTGCACACTGGAACCTCAGCTCCAGGGAAAGGAAGAACCAGTGGAAGCGCCAGAGTCCTGGGCTGAGCAGGGCATCCCGTCAGCAGACCCTCTGCTGGGCACTCTAAGCAAGCACAGGGCAAGCCCCTCAGTTTAGTGTGTCCCATATCCGGCATGGAGACAGCACATGCATTGTGCAGGAAGAGCACAAGGGCCCGGGGACTGCGTGGTGCGGGCGGGTAAGGCTGCTGGTGCACATCCACACTGCGTGTTTCACACACTGCAGGCTGCCACACCACGAAGCCTCGGGTCAGACACGCCTTCAGAATTTCCCCCAGTCCCAGGCCTGAGGTGGGCGGTGAAGGAAAGGGGATGGGATCAGCCTGCTGCTCCTGGGTGATCTGCAGTCCTCAGGCCCAAAGCCCCGGAATCCCCAGAGTTAGTTGCTGTCGTTCTTGATTACAACCTCTAATCCATGGTGCCGCAACTGAGCTCGCAGCAGCAGGTTCTTGTTTTTAAGATCTTCCACCTGTCATGGGAAGGAGGCAAGAAGGGAAATGGGTAGCAGGCCCCTGTACTTTCAGATATCTGCTGATGAGAAGGAAAATATGGAGTGCTCTCTATGAGAACAAAGGAGGGAGTCCCACGCTGGGTAGGTGGCTAGGGGGTTGAAGGCACTGTTGGGGGGCGGTGCTAACCTGCTGTCGGAGCACATCGTTGTCCAGTTGCAGCTGATCTAGGCCCTGGAGCTCCTCAGACAGCCGGTGGTTACTCTGCCGAAGCTCCTGGATATAATCGCAGGCTTTGGATAGAATTCCACCTTTACTCTGCAAGACAAAAGCCCACAAAAAATGAGGACAAGGCTTTTGGATGTCTACCTTGTTTGTACAAACACAATCACACTCTGGACCTCATTCATCCTCCTGCCCCCTGCCAAGAAAAAAAAACAGTGGTGTAACACCTGCCTCAGCAAAGGGACTCTTAAGGGCTGGGGATATAGCTCAGTGGCATAAGCACATGTTTAGCAAAGACAAGGTCCCAAGAACCCCAATACCGCAGAAAGAAAAAGACAAGGGGACGGGATCCTCAGAAAAGGGTACACAAAGACAACCGCCACTGCCCTTTGTGTCCCGCTCTCTACCATGTTTGGAAAACCAGGAGACAGAATCCAGGCCTCCTGTCTACTACCAGGGTCTTTCCATGACCTGGCCAGACTTGGTACTCTCCATTGAGCAGTCCGGGATGATCTTGGACAGCTGTACGATCCAGTTGTTGATCTTGTCTCGGCGGCGGCGCTCCACTGTGGGCCAAAGAGTTGGACGAGATGACTCGGTGAAAACTCGGGGTCCTGATCAGGCCTCCTCCCCTTAGCCATCACTGCTACCCTCAATCTCACCAGAGTTCCTG
The DNA here is from genome assembly GCA_004027165.1 of Ctenomys sociabilis. Classification (NCBI taxonomy): domain Eukaryota; kingdom Metazoa; phylum Chordata; class Mammalia; order Rodentia; family Ctenomyidae; genus Ctenomys; species Ctenomys sociabilis. The sequence goes on along the minus strand of PVKA01040961.1, from coordinate 15,889 downwards.
CAGTCACCCTGACTGGACCTACCTTCATTATGCTGAGCCCTGCGTTTCTCATCCCGAGTGGTCCGTGGAGCTTCTGACTTCCTGACAACAGAGCACAGAGTCAAGAGTGAGGAAAGCATGAAGAATGGTTAAGTTCTGGGGTGAGGGATTATCCAAGATTTGACAGATATCAAGACCACTCATGATAACCGAGAAGATACAAGGGTCACTCACGGGGAGTAAGGGTGGGTCCTGGGGGCAATCGAGCGTTGGCTCCCTCCCTGCAATACTTCTTGTGGTGACATCATCACAAAGAACTGACCTGTGAAGATGTGGTAGGCTCTGTCAGGACTTGGGCTGGGGAACCTCACCAGCACCCTGGGGCCCTTCTCTGACAAGACTGCACTCCCTCCCGCTAGCAGCACCACCTCAGAATCACTGTCTGCCCAGCCCTCGTGATCACCACAGCCTATCCTTGCCCCGCTAGTTGGCACCCTTGTGCCATAACTCACCAGTGCCAGGAGGGGTAGACTGTCCCAGTAGTGCCTCTGAGCCCTGGGTAGTAACGACAGCAGCTGTACTCCCCGAAGTGGTACCTCCTGCCCCATCTCCCACCGCAGTGCTGGGGAAGTAGGTATAATGTGTCTCGGCAGCTGTCCCCTCTGTATCAACGGCATCCTCACTAGTGAAAGCACCCTGGATCACTGCCTGGGAAGAGGAGTAAGAAAACAGAATCCAGTGACAAATACAATCTTCCTGCTGCACCTCTCTGCAGCTTCTATTCCATTTGGGAGGGTAGGAGGAACAGCCAGCGAAAGACAGCCTAGTGTCTTGGGTCAGCCAAGATGCCTCACTGTACATAGTTTCACCCCCATCTCGTTGATTCCCATTTTCCTTATTGCTCTGAGCTCTGGCCCCCTCCACAGCCTATGACCTTGTACCTGGGTCATGGATTGAGTGGCAGGATAGCCACTAATGGCTCCAGTGCCCTCAGTCTGGCCATCCAGCTGCCCCTCAGACACCTGGATCACCCTGTACATCACCTAGAAACAGAGGGGCAGAAAGAAAGATAAGAGAGACACATATTCAGCCATTCTCCCTACTTTCCCCATATCATGGTTTAAGTCCACCCTTAGTCCACAGCAACTTCAACCCCAATCCTCCTGCAGTCCCCACCCCAACAGCCCATACTATCACCTCATCCTCCACGCCAGTCTCCCAAGATACATGCAGTTGCCTCCCTCAACCCTAGCCCCAAGTAACATCTGCAGCCACCTGGCTCCCTCCCTTACCTGGCCCCCATTCTCAGTTCGGAAGACGTACTTGACGTTGGGATCAGGGAAGGTGGCAGCCGACTGGATACTAGCAATAGCCACACTGGTTGGGTCCTCCCCAGTAGCCACTGCACCTGAGTTAAAAGAGCTGATGAAGTCGTGTGTGGTGGCAATCACCTGTAATCCCAGCACTCAAGACGCTAGGGCAAGAGGATTGCTGAGAGTTCAAAGCTAGCCTAGACGTCTCAAACAAAAAATTCAGAGGGATGGCCAGATAGTTCAGCAGACTAAAGTGCCTGCTTAGGCAAAGTTCAGGGACCAAGGTTCCATCCCCAGTGTGCTACGGGGGTCGGGGGCTGGGGATGGGCGTGGGTTTAGACAATGATTGAGACTGGGTGTGGTGACGCACACCTGTAATCCCAGCACTTGGGAGGCTGAAAACAGGAGATCACTAAAAGTCCAATCTATGTAGTGAGACCCTATGGACTCTGTCCTAAATACATTTTTAAAAAAGCCAAGGAAAGGTCTGTAAGCTATAAGCCTCTCTTCCTCACGCTTTCTGGCTAGAAGAAGCCAGGTGCATAGGTAGTGGGTCAGTAAGACAGGGAAAGAAACCTTGATGGGTTCTTGGTCTTGGTCCTGTTTTTCTTGCCTTTTTTAGTTTTTTGTTTTATTTGGTCCGTTGATTCTGAGGATTGAACTCAGAGCCTTCGTATGAGCTAAATACTCAGTTCTTTTTATTTTGAGATAAGGTCTCATTAAGTCTTTCAGTTACCTAGGCTGAACAAGAACTTGTCCTCCCACCTCAGCCTCCCAATGTTGAGATTACAGACCTGTAATACCATACCAGGAGTTGGTCCTAGTCTCAATACTCACCTTCCTGGATCTGCACTGTCCCTTCTTCTGTTTCAGCTGTTTTCTGCTGCCTATTAATGGTAAGAATAAAGAGAGTAAATGAGACTCATAGGCCCAATACAGTATGGCTTCCAAACTCACTGGTATGAGACACTGCACTAGGTTAGAATAATAACTGCCATCCACCAAGAGTTTACTAAGTACTCAGGCACTAAGCACTTAAATATTCACTACTGGGCATGGTGGAGCAAGCCTGTAATCCCAGCACTTGGGAGGCTGTAAACAGGCAGATCACTATGAGTCCAATCTAGTAGTGAAACCCTGAACTTGCACATTATTTAGCAGAAGCCAGGTGCATAGGTGGCAGGTCAGTAAGACAGGGAAAGACCCTTCTCTAAAAACACATAAATAAACAAATAAACAAATAAATAAAATAAATACTATCTTATGAAATACAAATAATAAGGTAGGAAAGCCCCATAAGGTAGGAAACACTTTCTGATTTGTTCTTAAAGAAAACAACACAGCTCATAAATGATGGAGCTGGGACCTAAACTGAGCTATGGAGCTGTCACTTTCAGCCATTCTGTATCCTCCCCCACACTCATCTCTCAGCCCAGGCCCTCTCTTCACTCACCCCTTCATCTCTCTGTGAGGGGGCACATCCGAGGAGCTGGTCCTTTTGTGAAGGTCTTTGTTATCTCCTGACTCACAGGCTTCAGGGCTGTCCTGATAGAAATCAGTTTGCCAGTGAGTCCAAGAAAGTAGGTTGCCTGGTTCTAGAATACTGATGCTGAACTTTCAGTGCTTTCAGTGATAACAGCCAGCTTCGGGATGTGTGCCATAGGTTTGCCTCTACTGTTCTAGAACCTACGCTTTAACAAAGAAACAGCCTGGAAAATAACTCAATTTTCTGCAGAGGGCAATCAGCTTTGCCCATTTTGGTATTTTTTTGTTTTCTTGAGACAGTCTCTGCTAGCAGTTCAGGCTGGCCTTGAACTCCTGGCCAGCCTCCTGCCTCAGCCTCTCCAGTGTTCCAGGCATGATGCCACCACTCCCTTCCACACCCATTCTGATGTTCTATCAGCTTTACGAAGTGTTCTTCACCCCCTCCATTACTACTCCAACTTCGGTGGGGAGGGGATAATTAGACTGGAAGACAACCTACTTTTTGAAAAGATTATTAAAGCTATTATGGGTTATTATTAAAGCTATTATGATCTGCCATGACAGCAGCTAAATGAGGATGGGTGGGCATGTTTAGACCACCACCAACAAGAAATAGAAGGTCACAGGCTGGGCTACCTAAGGAGTTCAAAGTCAGCCTGAACTACATGATGAGACCCTGTGTCAAAAACAAACAAATAACAGGCTCATAGACACTAATGTTTCTTCCAGCTTTTTTCAGACACAGTATTTACAGCAAAAAAATTTTATTCTGCTCTTGGGCCCCATATTACTAGCAGGGCCCGTGTTTGGGGGTTCCAGATTTATAGTATGTATTATTAGAGACCCTAAAGTCCAAGTGCCTGGCATTCAGGCTTCCTGTATGTTATTTAAATCTTCCAGTAGAAGTGTAGCAACACAGCTGCTAAAACCTACAGTGTACAGCAACACAGTTGCTAAAATGTTGCCATGACGACTCCAAGTCAACCGAACCTCAGCAAGAAAGGGAAAAAACTCCAGGCTCAGGATTCTGTCGGAGAAAAAGACAATAGGGAAGAAATCCATCTACAAGGTGCCTGCCATGGGACCCTGACACCCAGCCAGAGGACAAGAAAAACAAAGGCCTGAGCAGACCGATGCCTCCAGAATGCTACACAGTACAAATCGGATACTGTGTACAATATAAAACAGGCACAATTGCTACACACTATAAAACAATAAAATCTCGACACGAAAGGTGCAAGATTTGTGAAAATTCTCTGAACAATAAGGTCTCTCAAGCCTTTTTATCCAAGAAAAATATTTAGTGGTTAAGCCCTGGAAAGCCCTCGCCCAAGAAAAATAGCTAACAATAATAAAAAGGAACTGAAAGTGAAACTATCTGTGGGAAGTAACGCCGCCAGGAGACTCCCGTCCCCGTGGGGAAGTACTGTAGCGCCAGTGTTTGGGGACCACCTTCATCCCCATCCTTGAACCCAAGGAGGAAGTGCTCGCGAAAGCTGGCTGCGCCGACTGCAGGAGGAGGCAATAAAAGAGAAGGCTGAGCACAGGAGTCATCTCGATCGCCCACAGCTGTCAGTCAGAGACTGCCTTCTAGGACTCCCTGCAACGGGGTCAAGGCTACTTATTGAAATCTTAGTTGGACATCCGGAAGCATTTCCTGAGCATTAAGAATATACCACACGGAAATCACACTAGGATGTTTTGTTTTGCACGCTGAATCAAGAGCCCTCGCTAAGTCTGGACACAAAGAGGGGAAACCAAGTCCCGAAAGAATCCAGGCGCTCGTACCCTGCCGGGAACGCGGCGGCTCCCCGCAGGCCCCGCACGCAGGAGGCGCCCGGGGCAGCCGAGCCCCCGCTTGCGCGAGCCCCGGAGCCCGCAACCGGACCCGGCCGGGCCCGCGCCGCTCGCCTCGCGCCCCACTCGCCCCGCGGAGGTGGCAGCGAGGGGCGCCAGGGATCCGGAGTCCCGCAGCTGGACAGCGCAGGAGGGCGGGGATGTGCGCGCCCGGCCCACAAAGCGGGTAGGAGATAATAAAGAAAGGGGCGCAGCCCCCTCCTCCAAAACAAAGGCTTCCTCCCTAAGAGCTCCGAGCCCCAAAAGCGGAAACAAAACCGGAGCCAGCCCGCCCGCCAGCCCGGCCCAGCCCGGCTCCAGACCCCCGCGGGGTCGCGCACTCACAGGCCACAGCAGCTCCGGCCGCCAATTTCCCCAGTCGGCGTTCTCTCTCTCCCGACCTGGTTAGCTCCATAGACCACTGCTCATGCGCACTCGCAGTTCGCCGCCATGTTGGTGAGGGGCGGAAGTGTCTCCTACACCCGCGCCGCCCACTCACCGCCCGCGAGCGCCCCACTTCCGCCCGCTCCGTCTGGAGGGCCCTAGGGTGCGTAGGTGTGTGTGTTGCGGTGTACTCCGGGGTGAGAAAATAGGCAGTCTTCTGGGGGGTGACCGACTTTCGGCAAGAACGAGAAAAGAAGTGACTAGCTTGGACTTCCACCTTTATGCTAGGCTAGGTCCTTTTAATTAAAAGAAAAGGGGGTGAGAGAAGCCAGCTGAGCTCAAGAGAGGAACGTCGAGCGGAGGCGCCATCTTTAACAGGGGCAACAGTATTTTGGAGACCATCTTGGATGGGGGCATCATTTGAAAGGGTTCCCCACTAGAGATGGGGTCCTATGTCCTTGTATTGGTGCCAGCAGTCACTCAGACCTGGGGCTTCCGGTGTTTCTGAGGCTTGCACTTTCTTTTAAGAAGACCCTTGATTACCAATTTGTAGTTGGTTGGTTGATTTTTTTAGTCTGTCTCCTTATGTAGTTCAGGGTAGCTGGCCTCAGCCTCCCAGTTTTGTCTGTGTCAGCCTCTCAGATTCTAGGATTACAGGTCTGCACCACCACTCAAGGAATTGATTCCAATTCCTATTTAGAACGTACCCATACTGATGTGGAGCAGTGTGGTATAATAGAAACAATTCAGACCCTGGGGTTAGATAAATCCTGATCTCAAATCCATCTCTCTCACTTTTTACCTTTCAGATCTTTGACAACCATTTTGACTTACCTGAACTTTAGTTTCCTCATCTGTAAAGTGTACAGAATTATTATGTGGATTAAATGAAATAAAAGGCAAAGTTTTTATCTACACAGGAGACCTAACTCAGTTCCTGGCACAAAGGAGCATTATGTAAATGTAAGTTTCTCTTCCCCATTTCCTGACCACTATGAACCCAGCTCTAGTTTCTAGCCACAGGTTTCCATGACAGCAACCAAGGAAGAACACCCCATCACCACCACCAGTGACATTTGGCCAATTACATGAAAATATGATCCTTATCACCCAAAACCTTAATGAGTCACCATGCCATTCAAATGTAAAAATAACAAATTTTATTCTAAAACATTCACCCTCACTAGAGTGGGGCCTGTGGCCCTACCAGTATAGACAAGCATTCCTAAATCTACCCCCTCCTAAAATGGTTTAAAGTTATTCCAGAGAGAAATGGAAGGGGCAGAGAAATCTCAGTCAGGACTTCTTCTGTAAGATGGTCAGAGACAAAAGATGGAGTCCAGTCCTTCCAACAGACACTGAAGAGTCAAAGAGCTTCTTGAACGTGTTCCTCCTAATCTAGATCTAAGTAGGACAAGAGGTATTGAAGGGTCTCAGAACAGAACAGGAATGAGCAATTCTAGAAATTTTTGTGTGTAGACTCTGACCTGGTGTCTTGTTTCCCCGCATTTATCGTGGGCTTCCACAAAAAGGAGTTCACAGGCTCAGAGAAGGAGTTTGGTTGGAATTCCCCCTCTATTCTTCAGTTTGAGAAATCTCTTTAAGTTTTCTGTCTGCTTTATGTCCCCTTTGGCAGTGATTACTATTCATGGGAACAGGATCTTGCTGATCTTCTTGGGAATCTCTGCAGCGTGCTTTGTATCTGAGGGAAACTCAAGTAAATTCACTAAGATGGTGCCTCCCAAGTCACAAAGAGTAGCTGGAGGGCCAAAACGTGTGTAGACTGAGGTACTACAGCTGCTTTGGAAGAAGAGACAGCCAATCAAGGATCCCAGAGAGTCCAGACAACTTGTTGGTGTGGTCTGCCCAGGGCATGGTTCCTAATCATGGTCCTCCTTTCCCAGGGTCCACCTGTGTTTCAAATGCATATGATCTGCGCTGGGGAGACAGAAGAGGGACAGGTAACTGGGGTTCTCCAGAGGGTAGACTAAGCCGACTCCGAGGTCCAGACTCTTCTGCACCTTCCAGTGGGAGTTCCAGGCAACTAAGGGGCCGAGAAGAATAGGCAGGGATGGTGCAACATGGGGAGGTTCTGTTGATGAGGCTATAGTCCCCTCCACCAGTACAGGTCTGGGTCCGCCGAACTCCCTGAGCTTCAGTTCTCTGGCGGTCCCGAGCCAAGGCTACAGCAGCATCAAAGGAAAGACTTCCCCCATTCCTCCAAGAAGCTCGGGATGCCCACATCCTTTCCCCAGGAATCCCTTCAAGCCGTCCAGGCCTTGGACATGGGTTTGCAGGGGCCACATGGATCTTGCTACACATTGCGCTGGGCACCTTGGCAAACTGTGGTTTGGGAGGCACTACAGGCACAGAGCGGACCTGTTGGACATGAACCAGGCTGGAAGCCAGGCGCATGCCCACACCACCAGCTGACCCAAAGGGACAGGGGCACAGATCACAGCCCACAGGATTCAGCTGTCCCTCAGGTTCTGTCTCCTCTGACTGAGGTGGCTGTGAGGTTTCCTGTTCCTTCTCAGAAAACTGGGCATTCCCTTCATTGGTGCTGTCAACTTCTAGGGACTCTGCACCATCAAAGAGGACTCCTTCCAAATGGTTATCTCCAGCCCTCTGGTCTCCCTCGGTCTGTTCATCCACACTCTCCCATTCCTTGCCAACCTCCCTTTCTGCTGCTTCAGCTGCTACTTCTGGTATTCTGCTGTCCTTACTGTGTCCTTGGTCTTCTCTCACCTTGGGGTCCTCATCCCCCTCCTGCTCTTTGATCTCATGCTGTCCTCCCTCAGCCTCTTGTTTGTATGCAACATCGCACTTCTCCTTAGCAGCCAAGAGTTCCTGGGCCCCGTGCTCTGGGTCACTTCTAGCTTCTTTGGGGGCTTCCTCTTCTCCTTGCTTAGCCTCTTCTCTTTCAATTTGTTTTTCCTTCTCCATGTCTTTATACTGTTCTCTTGATTCCTCCATACTCTTAGCTTCCTCTATACTTTTGACCTCCTCCTGTCCTTGGGGCTTCTCTCCCTTGGCCTCCCTTTCTTCCTTACTCTCTTCTTCCAAGCTAATCATCATCTCTTGGCTTCCCTCAGCCTCCTCTCCTTGCTCACCACCCTTTCCACCCACCACTTTGGTCTCTAGATTCCCCTCAGCCTCTTCTGTGATGTCCAGTGTACTTCCAGGCTCTGTCTCCTTGTCCTCCCTAACTTCTCTGCAGGCCTGCTCCTCTTCTGCCTGCCCTGCAGCCTGCCTTTCAGGCCCTACCTCCTCCTCCTCCTCCATACTCCCTACACTCTCCCAGGGCAGGGATTTAGGCCCTAAAATGGGACTTAGTTCATCATAGGCACTCAGGAAGACTTCCTCCCCATTGTCCTCCTCCACTTCAGGCTGGGGGCCAGGAGAGTCCAGGGAACAGCAGCTGGGAGCCAGAACATACTGGGCCTCTTCCAGAGACAGGTCATCCAAGGGTGGCTCTACCGAGAACTCCTCCACCTGTAGGCACAGTATTGTGGCTCAGGACCAGGTGGCCCTGTCCATCCTCTGGACTCCATACCACCCTCAAACCCAGCGCAGCTCCTCCTTACCTGAGGCCCAACTCCCAGGAGCTCCTCCAGGTAGCCCATCCCAGGGTCGTCCTCCCCAGGGGAGAAGGCTGCTCCTGTTGCTCCTGCCTCGGCCACCTCCCCATGCTCCGCCCCCACCCACTCGGGCTCTGAGCTGCTTGAGTCCTCTAGGAAGGAGAAGGAATCCTGCACCTCCTGGGACAGGCAGTCCTCCAGAGCAGGAATCATGTCTGCTGGGCCTGAGTCAGCCAGGGGATCTGGAGCTGGCCTTGCCTCCGACTTCTCATCTGTTGGGGGAAGAGGTAGTCCCAGGAACACAAAAAGTCAAAGCCAGTATTGTCCCTTTCCATGAGGCTCTTCCTGGCACTGCTTTGGTAGGGACCCAACACAGCTATTCCATGTGGCTGATCCTCTCAGCCCAGCTTCCCTAAGTAGCAGCTTAGGGCTACCATTGTGGAGCCTCTACCAGGTGCCAAGCACTGTGTTAAAGAGCTCATTATCTTATTTTCTCTGAAAAATGAACTACTTTTACACAAGGTATTGTCTGAGACTCAGAGAGATTGAGCAACTTGTCCAAAGTCACATCACCAAACTCTGCACCCAAGGATACTTAACTCTGCATCCCTCACCCTCTTTCCCATGCTACCTCAGGACTTCCCATCCATGGTACATCAAGAGCTAGAGTCAGAGCAAGGATCAACTCTCAGCTCTGCCCCTTCCTATTAGAATCAATTTGCAAATTGCTTAACCCAATTCTCAGGTCCCAGTGCAGTAATATAAGGATAGCAATAACACCTATGTCATAAGATTTTAAGAAAATGGAAAGAACCAATGCCTGAAAAGTGCTTAACATAGCCTTTGGCACATAATAAGCCTTTGGGGAAAGTTAACTATTAATGCTACTATGATTACTGTCCCACCTATCCTATGTCCCTTCTATTTTTTTTTTTTTTTTTTTTTTTTTTGGTCTTTTTGAGACAGGGTCTCACTATGCAGTTCAGGCTGGCCTTAAGATCACTTTGTAGCTCAAGCTGGTCTTGAACTCACAACAATCCTCCTGCCTCAGCCTCCCAAGTGCTGGGATTACAGGTCTGCGCCACCACGCCCAGCTCCTGTATCCCTTCTTTGTAGTTAGTAATCCCTGCTGTATATGTGACACAGACCCTATCCTTGGTTACATCCTCATCTGAAGGCTGCCAGAGAGCCCCTCTCTGAGGATTTCACACCATCTGATCACACTGCTAAACACCCCAACCCTGAACTCAGCAAGGCAGCTCATGCTAACTACCCCAAAGCCTGTGGGCTGAGGCCTTTAACATCTCAGTGTCCTTGACCCAAGGATTCAGTCTAAAGTCTGTCTCTCTAGTCCTCAGGAATCCCTTGATCCTCACCTGGGGGTCCAGGGCCAAGGCCAGGGCCGGGGCCAGGGCCAGAAGCAGGGCTTGGCCGGGGCTGTAGGGCAGGGCACTCAAGGCCACGGGTGAGCCTGGCCAAGGAGACGTTAGAGATGATGTTGGGTGGCACACTGAGGATCGAGGTGATATGCAGCGGGAGGTTGACATTGTAGGGGTCTGAGATGTGCACACCAGCGCAGCGCTCTGCACGGCTGCTGCCCCCAGCCCGAATGGCTGACCGCCCAGCTCTCGGTGTGCCTGGCTCTGAGTTTGAGCCACCTGGTGCCTCTGCTTCAGGCTCCTGTTCGCCTCCACCTGCCTCCACAGAGTTGTTCTCCAAACTCTCAGAAAGCAATGGAACTGGCCCAAGACTACTGGGCCCCATCAGGCCCTCTGGTTCTGTGGAGGAAACAAAAGGCCAGGAAGGCAGTCATTTTAGTTTCCAGGGGCCTAGACTCCTCTGGAAGACTCTGGAAAATGCTCTTGCTTTCTTAGGCCACAGAGGCAGGACAGTTTAGAAAGTACCGGGCCCAACTTCCCTTGGCCATAACTGTACATCCTCCACCAGCCAGTATGTCAAAGGTTACCTCATCAACACATATCTAGGGAACCCTCTTCCTTCCCTGCAAATACAGTCACTTGCCATCTCTCCCACACACGCATACGTTTGCCACATGGCCCCTTCTGGTAAACATTCATGCACTTGCCCATGGATTATATGATAAGACACCAATGTCAACTTGGTATCTTTCACCATGGCTTGTGTATCATAAGCACTCACTACATATTTTGGCCACTTTTTGCACACACACACACACACACACACACACACACACGCACACACAGGCCTGCGCTGGTGCTCGTGCATGCACACCCAGGAGTGTATGCCTGTACTCACCATCGCTGGCCCCTGCTGCAGCGCTCAGTGAGTCCATGCTCTTGGCTGGCCGCAGTGTCCCTTTATTAGTTTTGTCCTCTGAAACATAGGGCTGTGCATAGAGCCAAGGACCTTGCATACCCTTGGCAGAGTTCCCCTGTTCTGCCCAAACTTACCTCTGTCCTCAGCTCCCCGTGGAAGTTTTCGCTTTGTCTCATGACCAGAGCGACCCAGATTGAAGATAGATCTCCACTTCCTGACTTTCAAAGACCCCTTCCTCCTGCAAGTGATGGAGAAATAACAGGGGGTTGAAGCCCAGGGATCAGCACAGCAGAGGAGGGCTCAGAGGAGGCCTTACTTGTGCTCTGCAATCTCAATGATGGTGTGGTAGGGCCGTATCTGAGGGGGTCCATCTCCAGCTTGAAGGATGCTAGGCAGATGGTAAGGCAGAGACCTGGGCATGAGGTCATCAGGGCTGCCTGATGCCCGGGCCCCTGGCATTGATCGCCATCCACCTTCTATCTCACCACCTAGGAAAAGAAAAGAAATTGGCAAAGAACAGAGCAACAGAGGGACATCGGGTACCTAGCCCTTCATCTCTCCTCACCAGCTACCAGCTGGGGATGTATTTGGAGGTCCCTGACCATAGTCCCTCCGAGCATGTCCCAGGACATTGGCCTGGAAGGGTATGGGTGGGGCAAGCCTTCAGTAGCTGTTGGAACCCAGACAATGACTCGGAAGTTAAGCTCTGCCTTGGACAGACAGCCAAATGGGCCTGCTCAAGCTCAGGCTACACTGTTATCTCTCCAGGACCCACTCCACGTGACCATCCCCACCACTGCTAGAGGCTCAGCTTTCCCATCTTCAGAATAGGGAAACAGAACTAGTTAACTTTTAAAGCAGTTTATAACTCTGACAGAGCTAGGTGTGATGGTGTGAACCTGCAATCCAGCACTTAGGGAGGCTGAGAGAGGAGTATCACAAGTTGAAGCCCAGCTTGGGCAACTTAGTAGCTTACTGAAACCCTGTCTAAAAACAAAAATTATAAAAAGGGCTGGAACTACATCTCAGAGTAAAGGTCTTGGATTCAGTCTCCAGCACTGGGAAAAACAAAACAACAAAGCACCCTGATGTGACTCCCCAGACTGAGAGTGATGATGGGTGAGGAGCAGGAAGGGCACTGACCAGACAAGAGAGCAGCACCCCCGAAGAGCTGGTCCACGTGTGTGAGGATGAACTCCACGACAATCGACTGCACTCGTACCTCCATGAAGGCTGCTGTCCCATTGAAGCCCGAGGCCTCTATGTCCTTAGACCTGTGCAGAGGTGGAATTATGCCCCCAGCCTACCACAGTTTCCCTGAAATACCTCACACCAGTGATGGCGAACCTTTCAGAGCCAGCTTCAAAGAGCCAGCTGCGGCACTTGTGCCACAGGTTCACCACCACTGCCGTATATACACTCTTCCTTGCTTGCCCCTGACCCCATCCCCACCTCTTATGCTATACACATGTACAAGTCTCCCCCCGGAGGCCTTGCTTGGACACCTCCTCAGGATTAAACTCTACTTCTTCCCATATCTCCTCACACTGCAGTTCAAGACGACTGGGAAGTGCTGCATTTCACAATGCCTCGTTCCATTCAGAGGGATATGCAGGCCAGCTCTCCAATAGACTGCATGACATTTGCTCCACAAACATTAGGGAAGGACCTCTCATGTTCCTTATAGAAATATAGATTTGAGACAAAAGCCTAATGTCCACGGATCAATAGAGCCCAGGGAGAGCTGCTGCCTCACACTTGTAAATCCCAGCAAACTGGGATTCAAGGCTGCAGATAACAGCTTGTTCTGCTGGCGCCCTGTTGTTTGATCCCTTGCTTGGGATGTTATCAGTTAGCATTTGTGTAGACCTAGTGTTAGGCAAATGGTGGAAGTCCATAGAGAGTACTTTGTGTTCACTTAAGTAGTTATGCACATTCCTTAGCCTGCCTTTAGCCCTCAATAGATGTGAGATGCTTCTGAGGCCCTGAGCTCACTTGGAGAGAGACTCATCTCAGTGAGACTTCTGAAGCTATATTCATCAGGTCTTCTCATCATTTATTTTGGCATGACCCATAACATACAACGTTCCTGCCTTAGAGCTCAGTGGTACAGTGCAGAAAAAGCCAAGATCTTTACAAGATCCCACCCCATTCTGCAGTGGCCACACCCCACCCTGGGAACAGCCTTGAAGAAGTTCAGGTCTCCTAGCATCACTGAACACAGCCCCCACACACACCCACCTCAGCAGGTTGGGGGCCCACACAATGGCCAGGTTGCGGGCATGCATGTTGGTCTGGGCACTGAATGAGGCCATGTGTACCAAGTGTCGCATGAGAAACTCCAGGGTCCTATGGAAAGTGGGGCCAGGATCACACAGGGAACACCCTGGCCAGGCCTGGGGACTGAGAAGGACAAGCCAAGACTGCAGTTGGGAGAGAGACTGGCCTGGAGGAGGGGAATCCCACCCACCTGGGGGTCAGGGGAGGGAGCCTTACAGACCTATAGTTGGGAACAGGGAGTTCTTGAAGCACCTCTAGAATCTTCACCAAGCGCTCAGGCTCTAATTGTACAGCAACAGCCTCCTGATGAGGGGAAGGGTGTGAGAAGCAGGAATCGGTGACCCAGCAAGCCAGGCCCTCAGAACCCATCTGCTGCATGTCACAGTGCTCCCACCCAATCAGATTTCACAAAAGATAGCAGCTGAATCTTGACTATGCTGCTTAATAGTTTTGTGACCTCAGGTGACTCACTGCCACACCTCTGCCTCATCATCCTTATTGGTAAAACTCTGACCCTGGGACATCAGGAACTACACAGTAATTCAACATCTGCACAGTCTATCTGATGGGACTGAGCACCATTGCTATCCAGGGTCTCTCAGTGTCTTACACAATAAATTGCAACTTATTCAAAATATTACTCAATTCAAGAAAATAATTTTGTCATGTGCTTTATCATTCAAAAGATGTTTCACATACAATTAGAGTTCATTGCAGGGCATCCCTGAAAAAGTTTTGACTTTGAAAAAGTGCTTTTTCTCTTAGTTGCTTCCCAAGGGCCTTTGAGCTCTGAAAACTGGCCCTCTATCTGCGAAGTCAGGGTGCATCCTAGGGCCCTGATGGGGAGGAAAGGAAGATGGGGAGTGCAGAGGGAGCAGGGCTAGCAGATTTGGGGAAGATGGATCACTTCCTCAGAGTCCTTTGCTGTGTGCTTTTGTCATTCAGGATCACGAGGACTGTGGTTGGCCAGGGACACACCTGTTACAACCAAAGTGGCCACCTCAGAGCCTGGGCTCCCACCACTAATCCCCACTCTCAACTCACAGCAAACTTGTCATAGAGTCGGTAAGTGAGCAGGGGATCTGGCAGCTCTCTGAAGTAGGCCTTGCACAGGGAGGAGACGCAGTGAATATCCTGCAGGTAAACATCCCGCCGCAGGTCAGGCTTCCGCTCTGTCTCGAACTCCTGCCTGGGGAGGTGCAGAGTGCTCAGGAATGGTAGAAGGGGAAAAGTGGGATGAGGTTACCAGAACTGTACTGATAGTTCCCACCAGACTTATGGATTGGCACACATGGCACAAGGAAGGAGAATCTTGGGGCATGTGTGCCCACATATGAGGCGGCGTGTGTGGCATTGTGTATGCACACATGCAGATGTGGGCATGAGGCTACAGATGAGGATAGGTAAGTGTGAGAAGGTTAGGTCAGGGATTCAGTGTTGCTCTGAGTACCAGTGTGGGGATTAGGTCCAGTCAGCAGAAGTGGATGGAGGTAGCCATGGATGGAGGTAAATTTTAGAAAGAAACATATATGTAAACCTTCAGGAACTTGGTTAGATTAGCCAACAGCTGCTCAGATTTAATATTAAAAGCACAAGCAGCCAAAGAAAATAGATAATTGAACATCAAGAAAGTGAAGCCTATCTAGTTAGGTGTGGTGGTGTGTGCCTGTAACCCCAGCACTCTGGAGGTGGAGGCAAAGAGTTACAGACAGTTTGAGGCCATCCTGAGCTACAAAGTGAGTTCATGGCCAGCCTAAACAACATAGTAAGATCCTGTCTCAAAAAACAACGAAGTGAACTCTATATTCAACCCACAACACAATGCCAAAAAGAAAACTTACAAAATGGGAGAAAATATTTGCATTTTTAAAAATATTTGCATTTTTAATATATCAAGACTTCTTATTGACTGGGGATATAGCTCAGCAACAGAAGCACTTGCCTAGCAAGCACAAAGTCCTGAATTCTATTCCCAGTACAAAAAAAAAAAAAAATCAAAAAACAACTTACAACTCAATAAACCAACAAAACAAAAACCCCAAAATAACCTAATTTTGAAGTAGGCAGAGCTGAGGATATAGCCCAGTACTAGACTAGCATATATGAGGCCCTGAGCTCCATCCCAATAGCAAGGAAAGAAGAAAGGAAAAGATTTAAATAAGCATTTCTCCAAGAAGAAGTATCAATGGCCAACAAACACATAGAAGAATGTTCAGTATCATCAGTTACTAGGAAAATATAAATTACAATAAAGTATCAGTTCATATTCACCAGGATAACTATAATAAAAAAGATACAGTAGCAAATGTTACAAGGAATGTGATGAACTTAGAAGCTTATACATTGCTAGTGAAAAGGTAAAATAACAGAGCAACTATGAAAAGCAGTTTGGGAGATACTTTAAAAGTTTAATATAGGCGGGGCGTGGTGGCGCATGCTTGTAATCCCAGCACTCGGGAGGCTGAGGCAGGAGGATTGTTGTGAGTTCGAGACCAGCCTGAGCTACAAAGTGAGCTTAAAGCCAGCCTGAACTGCATAGCGAGACCCTGTCTCAAAAAGACAAAAAAAAAAAAAGTTTAATATAGGCCTGGGGCTATAGCTCAATGGTATGTGCTTGCCCAGCATGCACAAGGCCCTGAGTTCAATCCCCAGTACCACACACACACATACACACACACACACACACACACACACACGCACACACACTCACGAAAATAAATAGTGGTTTTTTTT
>PVKA01040960.1:0-18397 GCA_004027165.1 Ctenomys sociabilis | reverse complement strand
ACTTAACTGTGGTGACCTTCTACTATGCTCCCTTTGTCTACACTTACCTGCGGCCACGGAGTCTCCGCTCCCCAGCAGAAGACAAGATCCTGGCAGTCTTCTACACCATCCTCACTCCGATGCTGAACCCGATTATCTACAGCCTGAGGAACAAGGAGGTGCTGGGGGCCATGGAAAGAGTGTTTGGGATGTTCTCTCCCAAGAAGAAATGATCCCCGAGTCCCTGCTCTTCTTCTTTTATCTGATCTTTCCTTGGTTAGCTTCACACTGTGGAACAGTGCAGCCTGATAGAAACAGAAGTGGGTGCACCTGTGTGACTTGACATTAGGGATATTAACACAATATTAATATAAATGAGTTAATTACAATAATTACATGATAGTAGTTATGATTGTAGTTATCTTAAAACACAGCTAATACAAATTTTACATTAATAACATTGTAAAATGTTCTACAACTTTATTGCTTTTGAGGTAGTATTTATCGTTTTATTGAACACAGAATATCTTGCACTGTACACATAGTCTACAGATTCAATGTAATCTTTATTAAAATACATACAATTTTGTTTATGGCATCAGAAAAAGATGTTCTAAGGCCACACAGATAGCTCCAGTGCTCTAAGCTCCTGCCTAGGCAAGAACCTGGGTTTTATCCCCTGTACCATATTCTATGCTGGCTTTACACCAGGTGCACGAAGCCTACCAATAAAACCCTGTGTGGTCATGCTCACCTGTAATCCCAGCTACGGGGTGGCTGAAAGAGGAGAATCACTGTGAGCCTGAGCTGCACAGTAAGACTGTATCAAATTCTGAAATTTAAAAATCATCCTAGAATTTATACAGAAACATATCCAGAAGAACCAAAGCATTGAAATGCACTATGAATCTGGTATAATAAAAACAATTTGATGTTTATATAAAAATAGATATGTAGACCAAGAAAATAGAAGGAAAGCCAGGGATAAATCTGAGAAAATGGATAATAGTTAATTTATCCATTTAAGACCCAAAACTTTGAAACACATGCAGGGAAATAATTCAAGATAGTGATACAAATACTGACACCCTGCACAAGACACCAGTGTCTCAGAAAATAATGAAAAAATATATCCCCATTTCCATGGGTCAGGTAAGAAGTCTGCAGCATAGCAAAGGACATAATCAACTGAATGAAGAGAGACCTTATAGCACAGGAGAAACTTTTGCCAGCTGATCAACTGACTGAGGATAAAAAGAACACAGTAAGAATTAAAGATAAACAGAATACAATGAGTAACCAAGTTAATAATGGAGAAACAGGGCTGACCAAATAGTTTAGTGGATTAAAGCACTTGCAAGATTGTACACAGGCTGGGGGTTCAATCCCCAGGCCTACTGTGCTAGCCCCATCCCTAGGACTCACTGACTTGGCAATTGATACTGGGCGTGGTGGAGCAAGCTCATAATCCTAGGTCTTGGGAGGCTATAAACAGGTGTATCACTAGGAGTCTGATCTAGTAGTGAGACCCTTAACAGCCTGTAGACCCTTCCTTAAAAATAAAAATAAATAAATAAAAATGGAAAAACAAGTTCATAAGACACTTCAGTAAGGAAGACATCATCTTTTTAATTTTTTAAATTATTTTATTGAGAAACAAATAGCAATGAGATAGTTTCAAAACAGATTAGTAAGACTGTTTCAGCAATTAATACACTGTATATTGTTGTCTTCGTGGTTATTCATAGAAAAAGATGCAGACATGGCATCCTGTCCACAAACACTACAAGAACAAATCTTTCTATTCATTGAATTAAGAGAAAGTAGCTGTATATCTATCTTAATTATTTTGAATATACAGGTACAATATGGTCCTTTGTATCCTCTTTTGGCTTAGTTTTGTTAGAGAAGGGTATTCTATTGTCACTTAAATATTGGAGTTGTGTGAATTCAGCCAAATAATCAAATATGGTCCAGTGTTCCATAACAGTAGTGGGTTATCCCAGGACTGACAGTGCCAGAAGTTGTTGACTTGAGCCTTTTACATCTAATCATACTAATATGGCTTTACTTTTTATACAGTGATGCTCACACTCTGCTCAGAATGACTATTATCAACTGCATTCATCACTTTTCCATTGTTGTGACAGAATGTCCTATAGTCACTCCCTAAAGGAAGTGAGATATATTTTGTCTCATAATTTCAAAATTTCAGCCCTTGCATGGTTGACTGGCACCAGGACAACCACAGCATTGTGGAAGAAAACTGCACAGTACAGAACAGACAAGAGTTAAAGACAGCTGAGAGCAGTCAGGGACTGGAATGCACAACTCCAGGCATCACCAGAAGGCCACTCCCCTCAGCAGCCCCACACCTCATAGTGCATTTGGTCCTCACCAGTGGATGAATTTATTGATAAGGGCAGCATCCCCCACACCAAATCACATGCCTTAAGCCTGGCCTCTGAGACCATGTAGAATTTGGAAAGCTTTAGACCTCAAAGCCATGGCATTCCACACACATGACCCCCAAATCCCATGACTATCTCATGCAAAACCCATATAGTCTAGACTTTGGCAAGTTATAATCTTCCATGTTGCCAAGTTTTCTAAGTCCAGATTTTCCTGTGAGATGCAAAGCAACCTGCACATGCTGTATTTGGTGAGGTTTAGACATTTTCTAAGATGCTTTCCAGGCTTCTGTTTTATATTTTATATTTTCCTAACGCAAAGTACTTCCATTCTTTTCAATTGCACTGATCCATTTGTTCATATACAATTTTGACACGAAATCTGTTATAATTTTCTATGCAAGTGGCAAAATTATGAAATATTTAATTTTATTATTATTATTATTATTATTATTATTTCTGAAGATTAAATCCAAGAATTTCACACTCAGCTACATCTCCAGACCATTTTTTAAGACAATGTGTTGCTAGGTCCCTACATTGGAATGGAATGTGTAACCCTCCTTCCTCAGCACCCAAAATGGTGGGGTTCCCAACAATTATAACCAAGCCTGGCTTCTTTTTGTCTCTCATGGTAAATCTGGCTAAAAGCAGCAAACAGTATCCATCCAGTAGCTTAAACAGTAGGCTACCTTGAAATTTTCTCTATGAAATGATTTACTCTATCATCATTTTCTCAGGCCTCACACAAAGTACATGGAAGAGGAGAATAAGCACAAGTTCTTTGCCATAAATGTAGCATACGTGGCCTGTTCATCAGGTTCCAATGGAATCCCCAGTCACACCCTAAGCCTCATGATTCTTCCTTTAATCTATGCATTGTTACTTTCATTCTAGTCTTACAAGTTCCTACCAGCATCTGCCACCCATCTCTACTTCCAGCTTTCTGATCCTCTGCTACTTAGCATTTTACCATCTCTAATTCTTTTGAAACTGTCCGAAAAACCAGACCCTGGAGCTGGGGAGATAACTCCATGTCATAAGTGCCTGCCTGGCAAGCACAAGGTCCTGAGTTGGATGCCTCATAGAAAAGCAAACTAACAAACAAACAACAATAACAAAAATTAGTTCCCAAGATTTCTGAACCACATGAAGGTAGGGGATTAGGAGAAAGAAAATGTAAGAGAAAGTAACCAGGTGACAGAGAACATTATTTGCACATGTATAACTCACAATAACCTTTATTATTTTAAAATGAAATTAATTTTTTAAAAATGAATATATATATATATATATATATATATTCATATGTATACATGATTGCCACACTGAAAACACAAGTAACAATCAAACTACATAATTTAACTTCCTCATTTCCAACATGAATGTAACAATAAAACTCATTTTGCAAGAGTAGTACTTCATCATGATTCCTCTATATGCATTACTATAATTTATTTTGTGCAATCGCATGTAATGACATTTTGTGCTCTCTTCCTAGGATTAAAAGTGAGTGTCATAGTATGTAGTATAAATAAAAATGTCTCAAATATTCAGAGGTGGGGCTTTTGGAAGGCAGTTTGTTTATGGAGGTACAATATGGATCAGGAGATTAGCCCACTGATGTAAGAATGGATGAATGTGCTCTTCCTAGATGGGAGCAGTTGGAGGTGGGTTGCTGGCCCGGTACTGAATTTTAGATTCCCTCCCAGTCACTGGGCCTTGTGCCAGGATGGCAGGTTCCCTCCCAGTCACTGGATCCTGCGCGGAAGGGCAGGTTCCCTCCCAGCTTCTCCTTTCCTTCTTCTGATTCTTTAATGCCTGGATACCTTCCCTGAGCCCCTGTTTTAGGGCCTGCAATTCTGCCCTGAATGCAGTCTATCATGGACTGGACCACTGGAACTGAGAGCCAAATGTGCAACACCCCTTAAAGTCATGAGCGCTGGGTTTATTTTTCAGTAATGAAAAGATGATTGGTAATACAGAAATGAGTATGAAAAGTATCTTCAAGCTATGGCTCCTGTTAGCCAGTGTTTGCCTTAACTGGGATAACATTGATCCCAGTACCTACGCATTACCACTCCTGCAGCCTATGATACAGAAAACTTCTATGTGCATCCTCCCACTCAGTGTCTGCACATCTGCCCTGTGGGAACAGATTTAAAGACTGGCCATAGATCACTATTTCCACTAATTCACCAAGTTTGATTCTTACACGATGCTGAATTTAATGGGTTACAAGCTTTTCTTTTTTTGAAGTGTAACTACTAACTTTAAACAAAATCTCAACTCTTCAGTACCATAGAACTGATGACTAGATTAAGAGTTTCATAGGTTACTTCAATACCCCTACATAAATAGCTGATGTTATTTCATCAAAGGATAGTAAATTTAGACTCAATCTCTAATATTTTTTCTACAAACTAAACAGACAGAAGACAGCAAACTTCCTAATGCCAATTCTTTGTTTAGTAACTGAACACACTGAAGAGTTTCCCAAACTTTAATGTCCAGGTGGATTACAAAACATCTGGACTTCAGTAAGTATCACACATCATCTCTGTGATCCTTTAGTCTTATGCTGACATAAGTACAGCTGTGCACTGCAGAAGAGTTGATTGCACTGGATGGTTGGCTCTAAGCTCTGGTCTGGCTTACCTCCAAATTATAAAAGTCCTGTGAAATGAGCTTTGGTCCTTCTGGACTTGGACATTGGGGATCAATTGCAAGAGAAATAGGGTTAGAGTGGTGATAATGTTATAACTTTCTGCATATAAAATATACAACTTGTTGGAATGGAGTGCAGAATGACTTACTTTATTTTCCCTTGAACAAGAAAATAGTGAAGAAAGTAGATTGAATAGTGTGTATTCAGCCATTTCCGAAGTGACGGTGAGTTATTTTCCAAGTTGAACTTAAAATAATCAGCTAGTGCTTATTAGTGTTTCTCTTCTTTTGAATTTTTGGTCAAAATGAGACTTAAAACTAGTAATCTGAAAAGCTAATATGAAGACAACAATATGCAATATAACAGTCTTAGAGGAATTCCTTTCATTTTGTTGAGTGATATTCTGTACCGTTTTAATGATATTTTACTATTTTTTATTCTCTTTAAAAATAAAAATATCAGAGGAAGGAATGGTGTGGAATGGTTACAACTTGCAATCTTTACTATTTTCAGCGATTTCTGCATATGAAGAAAGGCTTTTTGTATTAGGAAAGAGTTTTAATTTGATGTAGTGTCTATTTCCAAGTGAGGGTGCTCTAGGGCATATCGTGGCATGTGTGCAAGACAGTGGTTTTCTTGGGGCTGTCAGGCTTATGTTAAAAATACGGAACAGACTAAGCACACTAAACTGAATGGAGGACCTGCCATGAGTGGAACTCTGAGATCTCAGTTGCTTCCAGCCCACTGCCCTGCTGAGAAGTAGTAGGGACCCGACCAGCAGAAGCTCAGACCACACCTGGCTCATTGTCTTGGGCTATCAGTAGTACTTTTAAATTCTGTACATACTTACAAATTTTGTAAAATAAACTCATACTTGTACTTGATAAACGTATGCATGATCGATGCCATCATATGAGGGTTTCTTTGAATTTTGTATGTATTTTGGAAGCAGTAATGTTTTTGGCAGGAAGCAAGCTGGGTTGATGGCCCACTTCTGGACCCAAGGCTTTGCATCCACAGGAGCAGAGCACTCTCCTGACTCCTCTCAGCCATGCTCCCTACCAGCAGCTCTCCCTCATCCAGAGCCCCAGTGTGGCTTCTGGGGCCTCTGGACACATGCAGAGAATGATACCGGGGCTCTGGTTCCCTGTCACTCGCAGCATGTATGATAATTGACTTTTTCTCACAGAACTGACCTCAGGATGGGGCTAGGGATAGAGCTCAGTGGCAGAGCATCTGCTTGGCATGACACCTGCTCGCAAGCACGAGATCCTGTGCTTGGTTCCCTGACCAGAAAAAAACAAACCAAAAACACCTGCAATGCAAAAAGACAGCACAAAGGTTTAAAGAAATGACTTGGAGCTATGCTTAAAAAGGACTGCCTGTCTCTGTTGTCTTCATGCAAATGTCCTTCCTGCCAAGGCTTTCTTTCCCTCTAAGGAGGGCAGTCAGTCACCAACCTGGCTCATATGGTAGGTAGCTCTATGTCAGGACTGTTATGGTTCCCATTTACATGTCCCTCAAAAGCTACAGTAGGCATAGGTGAGATCTTTGCAATGTGATTAAGGTACAAGTGTGATGCAGCTGGCTTGTCTGTAGGAGGGCCTTTGGCTGGGGAATGACCCAGAACGTGTGTCACTGTTCCTGGTTCCTCCACTGATTCTCTCTTTCCATACCTCTGGAGAGGAGTGTATTTTCCTCCAACATAACTGCTGCCAAGCTGCCCTGCCCTGGAGCCAGCAGACCATGAGCTGAAACTTGAGCCTAATTGACCCTCTTCTCCTTCATGTTTCTGGTGTCTGTTATTTTCTCTAATGAAAAAGCATGTAACCAAGATGGTGGCTTTTCCAGAGAGCTTACCCAGCTGCCTCTCTGGTGTTTATCCCTCTGTATTTTTCTATCTAGTAAGAATGACTATAATATTCATTTGCGTGCATTGAGTAGAAACATATGGTAGCTGTGATCCCAGTGGGCACCATGTCTGAGGATAAGATGTGTTGTCAGCTCTCTGAATTAACTCTTCTGCTTCAGTGTTTTCTTTTTTATATATAATGTCTATTCACGCACATTTCTTGCACGTGGAGACACATCCTGTCCTGATGATTTTTACTTGCTCTGCTACCCCATTACCACCTCACTCTTGCCTCAGATCCATGGCTTGTCCACGCAGGAAGTACCAAGGAAGTGCCCTTTCCTAGAAGAATCTCTTCTAGGAAAGAATCTGGAAGTATTCGTGATTGCTAAGTTTATGTGAAGAACTCATTGATACAAATTACTCCAGGTATATATTTGTAAATTATTAGCTGCTGCTCTCAGACTTGAGAACATCAGTAATCAAGAAGCTTCCTCCCATCAATATGCTGAACAGAAGGACATTAGCATTTCTTTCAGAGTGAAGCACCTGTACCTAAAAACCACCCAGTGTTTTACTGAGACTAAGAAAGTAAATCAAGTTTATTACACTTACTAAAATGGTCTCCAGGTTTATCCATTTTTATGCTAAAATATATTCACCCTTCTTTATGACCAGGAAATATTTGATTTGTTGTATTTTTGGATCTCTTGCTTCTACATCTAGACTTCTAAGAGTTTAGCTACTGAGGACCACACAAATATAAGCATGGTGTCTGCATACAAAACTCTAGTATGATGATTATAATACTTCCAAAAACATACTCAGGAATGTACACAGTGTTTTAGGTTTTGAAATGAAGTTTCACATTGAATTTTATGGTAATTATAATCATTAATATTCCTGCCAAAAATATAAGGTAATTTTTATCCTCAAATTCTTTCCAGCAATCATTGTTTTGTATTCTGTTTTTCTTTTTATTTTATTATTTTTATTTTTAGGGAAGGGCTTACAGGATGTTCAGGGTCTCACTACTAGATTACAATTGTAGTGATCTGCCTGTTTACAGCCTCCCAATAGCTGGAATTACAGATACACTCCACCATGACCAGTCTCAATTGCTGTCTCAGCTTGCCCAGGGTCAGAGTCAGAACTGAAGGCCTGGGAATCGAACCCAGCCCCTGAACCTGCTTGCTGGTACTTTAATCTGCTGAGCTATTTGGCCGACACATTCTCTGGTATTCTTGACGTTAATCACATGGCTGACATTAGATAGAATATCAATATATTTGGAATTTGCTTTTTCTTAGATTTTATAGAAGTTGAACAAATTTTTGTGGATTTATTGGTCACATTTCTTTCTTCTGAGAATTGTCTAGTCAATGCTTTTATGCATAATTTAATTGGGTTATTTGCTTATGAAAAATAATTTTATGGATTTTATTTTATTTTTTTTTGTCTGCTTCAGGATGACTTAAGGGCAGGTCTGGCAAGACATAAGGATCTGCGGATCGAACCAGAGAGTCCTGAGCCTGACTGTTTTGCTTAAGCACGCACTTTAACAACTGAGCTAATGAGCAGGTCTCCAAAAGTTCAGAAGGATTTTTTGAAAGATAATTTTATGAAGTTATTTATGTATTCTAGCTTTGTCTTTGTTGTGGCACAGGGAACTCACTGCAGGATACTGTGTTGCTTATCTATATCCCAGGACTTATGCTATTTTGCTATCTTTGGTGCATGACAGCCTGTAATTATATTCAATTATGTTTTTTGATACGTGATATTATTTTCTGTGATGTTAAAGTTCTCAAGAAGTCTTGACAGGAGACTATAGATTTAAGAGCTTTCTGTGTGTAATTTATGCATCAATTTTGAAGTTCATGTTTTTGTATTTAGGTGTTTCATCATTTTTATTTTAATTTTAGTGCAGGTGAGAAATAGGAATATAGATTCAATCCTTGCCACATGGATGCACAGTTTTCACAGAACCATTTGTTTAAGAGAAGATATTTCCTCTAATGCATGATTCTGGCCTCTTTCTCAAAAATACTGTCTCTGCATGGGTTTCTTTGTGTGTTTTTTGTTCAATTAAATTGGCCTAATGGATGTTTAGTTGTAAGTGTAGTTTTGATTTTGTCACTTTAACTATGCAGTACATTTTATGTATTTAGTATAGGGTCTGCAAGATCTCACTACACAGATCAGACTTGTACTGATCCTTTCTGTTTTTAAGCCTCCCAAGACCTGGAATTAAAGGCAGGTACCACCACATCCAGACTCAATAGGCTCAGCCTGCCCCAGAGGCATGGACAGCATGGTAGAACCAGGGATTGAACCCCAGTCCCTGCACTCTGCCTACATAAGCATGTTAGTTTGCTGAGCTATCTGGCCAGACCTTGAAGGACACTTTTGAATCTCTTGTGATGATATCTCTAGCATTGACCCATCTTTTTTATTTTTTTAAATGCAAAATAATAATAAAAAATACAGTATTAGAAATGATACAGGGGCCTGGGAGATAGTTCAATAGAATAAGCACTTGCCTAGCAAGTTCAAAGGCCTGAGTTCAATCTCCAGGTCCACGAAAAATAAAAAAATAAAGAAAATGATTTAAAGGAATTTTAGGACCAGTGAAATGACTCAGTGGAATAAGTCCTCCCTGGCAAGCACAAGGACCTGAGTTCAATCCACAGTTTTGACAAAAAGCACCAAAAAAGTAATAAAGAACAAATACAGATTTTCACTCAACAAAGTAATAGTAATTCAACAATGATGGTAGTATTGCATTATGACACCTGCACATTAGTTGCTCATATACAGATATAAATCTGAATAATTGACTTAAAACAAAGAAAAATAACAAAAAATTCAAGAAATTTAAAAGAAAAAAAGTGAAAAGAAAAAATTAAGCATTAGCTGCTCCTTACAAAAAATAAGCAAAAATCGGCAGTACAATTATCCTAAATTTATGTACATGTATATCATTTTCCCTGCTATATTTTCTCATTCACCCCTTTCCAGTTTTTGCTTCCAAATGAAAGAATCCCTTCCCTTTCACAGAATCTATTGTACCTTGCTTTTTCAGGTTCTTACATTAGCGAGGCAAAATGATGCTTGCACATGTGGGTTTGGTATATTGCTCTTAGCAATACAATCTCCAGTTGCATCCACTTATCTGAAAAACTCTCGAATTTATCAGTTTTTGCAGCTGAGTATACTCCCTTGTGTAAAAATTAATTTTTTTTATCATTTTCTAGCTGATGAGCATTTGGGTTATTTCTAAGATTTAGCTATGACAAATTATGGTACTCTAAGCACGAGTGCTCATAAATTCCTGTTATGACAGTTTCAGTTCAACTGGAAAAATACCTAGGAAGGAATTAGCTGGCTTGAATGGGACGTCCAACCCTCGTGTTTTCAGGAATCTTCACACTGATTTCCATAATGGTTTTACCTGCCCTCACTCCCACCAACAGAGGAGAAGGATTCCTTTCTCCCCACAGCCAGTCCAGCATTTATCCTTGGTTGAATTGGCATTCTTTTGGGGGTGAAACAGAATCTCAGCATCGTTTTAATTTGCATCTCTTCAATGACCAATGATTTTGAATACTTTTTCATATACCTATTTGGCATTTCAATTTTTTTGTTTTGTGAAATATGTATTCATCTCAGATGCCCATTTTTGGCTTTAATCTGAATTTTTGAAGATACTTCCCATGTCCCAGATAGGGGTCCATTTTCCAGAGTCAGCCTGTATAAATTTATTTTCTCAGTACATGTGTTCAGTATTTTTATTCTGTTGATTTCCTTTGACATGAAGAAACTTTTCCCAAGCATAAAATCCAAATTGTTGTGTCTTCAAAGTATTTCTGATATAGTTTTATTTTCATTTATGAACTCTCTACCTACCAATATGTCCTTAAGATTTCTACTTACTTCTACCTCTAGAACATTTAATGATTCATTTTTGATATTTAAATTGTTTAACTATTTTGACTGTATTTTGTGTATACTGGTGGACATGTGTCTAGTTAAAGCCTTTGGATTGTGCAAAGCCAGGTATTTCAGTACCATTTGTTAGAGAGGCTACTTTTCTTTCACCAAACATGCTTGATCCCTTTCCCAAAGATAAGGTGGCTAAATGTTTATAGATGTCTCTGCATCCTCTATTCTGTCCCGTTGATATTCATGTCTGACTTTTGGCTTGTACCATGTGATTTTATGATAGCAACCGTCAAGAATTGTTATGCCTCCTGCATTTTCTTTGTTCTTTAGGATTGCTTTTGATATTCTAGGTCTTCTAGCTTGACATGAATTTTAGAAATATTTTTTCTAGTTTTGTGCAGTATGCTAATGTAATTTTAATTGGCATGGCATTGAATCTCTATGACAATTTTAGAAATAGGGCCATTTTCACAATGTTGTTTCTTCCTATCTAAGAGCAAGAAATATATTTCCTTTTTCTGAAATCCATTGTTATCTCCTATTTCAGAGACCTACAATTTTCACAATGTAATTCTTTACTTCCTTTGAGAGATTAATTACTAAATATTACATAGTTTTTAGGTGTTATCGTGAAAGGCATGATTTCCATGATTTCTCTCTTGATGCCTTTGTTGTTTGTGCATAGAAATGCTATCGATTTTTGAGTGTTGTCTTGTTATCCTGCTGTATTGCTGAATTTGTTAAAATAAATCTACAAGTCTTGTAGTAGAGTGTTTGGAGTCTTCGATGTATAATATCATGTAATCTACAAACAGTGATAATTTTGCTTCTTTTTTTTTAAATTTATTTCTTTGTTTAATTGATCTGGCTAATTGATCAGGTAGTTTATATGTATCTAGAAATCTGTCCATTTGTTATGTATTTTCCAACCTGTGAGAGTAGATTTTGCAAATAAGTATTGATGATCTCCTGAATTTCTATAAGATGTATAGTGATTCCATCTTTTTTTACTCCTTATTGCATGAATTTGAATTTTTTCTTTCCGTTTTAGGATGATGTTGGGTAAGGATTTATTAATTTTATATAATTTTTCAATGAGCCAGCTCTTTGACTTATAAATTCTTGTATTGTTTTTTTGTCTTCAATGCATTTATTTCTGCTTTGATCTTCATAATTTCCTGCCTTCTTTGGGCATTGGGCTTGACTTGCTCTTCTTTTATTTTCTCTTCTTTTACTAGAAGCTTGAGGTAAAGTATAAGATTGTTTATTTGGGCTTTGTTTTAATAATGTTAGAATTTATTTCTATAAATTTTGGTCTTATGACACCTTTAATTGTATCCTATAGATTCTGGTAAGTTGTATTTGCATTTTCATTTGATTACAAATATTGTTGAATTTCTTCTTTAATTCTGTGTGTTAGACATTGATTGCTCTAGAGACTATTTTTAAATTTTCTTGTGTCTATGGAAGTTTTGCTATTTATATGTTGATAGTTTTGTTTTTCATTGCACTAAGATAAGATAATAAGCAAAGAGTATGTCTCATTTTTTGCATTTTTTCAGTATGTTCTATGTGCTACCATATGAACTATTTTGTGGAAAGCCTAACGTACAGCTGAGAAAAATAGGTATTTTAATGCTGTTGTGTGTCACACTCTGTAAAGGACTACAAAGTGAATTTCTTCACAAAATTATTTAGTTGTGTTATTTCATTGCTAATTTTTTGTAAGGTTGATATTTTCATTTGAGTCAATGAATATTAACTACCCCTAGTACAATTGTGTTACTCTCATTTGAGTTTTCATGCTTTCAAATTTTTCTTATATTGTGGGGTGCTCCCACATTCGGTGCATATACATTTCTGATTGTTATCTCTTCCTGTTTTATCTTACCCATAACATGTATGTTGTGGTCTTCATTATCTCTTTTAATCATGCTTTTTGACATTGACATTGTCAACAGCTATTATTGGATAATAGCTACCAATGATTATTTCAGGGTGCATGTCTCATGGAGCACCATTTTTCAGCCTTTGGCATTCAGTCTATTAATTTCCTTTTGAGTCAAACATGTTTCTTGAATGTAATATATTGTTGAATTTTGTTTCTTCTTCCACTCTGCCAGTCTGCTTCTTTTCCTTGGTGAGATAAGTCTCTTTATATTGATATTCATGATAGATATGTAATTGCTTATATTGCTCTCTTGTAGGAAGCCTACTTTTCCACTCTGCTTAGTTGCTCCCTCTGATACATAGTTTTCTTCTGTTCTTCTAGAAGTTGTCATCTTTGTCTATTTTTAAAATATATGTAAGTACTTCTAGGGCTAGTTTTGTTGTCATGAATTTCTTCAGTCGTTTTCTTCTCAGGGAAATATCTTTTCTCTCTATTACATTTGATAGAGATTTTTTCAGGGCACATGAATTATTGTTCAAATTTGTTTCCCTTCAGGATCTGAAATACCTCACTCCAGGCTCTTCTTGATTTGGTAGTATGTGTTGAGAAATCTTCCATGATTCTATTAAAGGTTATTTGTTTCTTCTCATAACCATGTTCAATATCCTGCTCTTTTGTTGAATCTCTGGGATCTCTGTTGTGTATGGGTATAGATTTATTTTTGTTATGGTTAATTGGAATTCTAAGTACCTCACTGACTGTATGTCAGGTTCTTTTCCCATGCATGGTAAATTTTCTGCTACTACATCTGAAAACATTCTTTTTATGTCAATTTTATTAGTTCCAGCTGTTTCATTGATACTTCTTAATCTTTTCTCAACAGCCCCTCCAGTGTTTGTTATTGGCTGACTTCTTGAGGTTAGCCACTATTTCTGAGGTGAAATGAAATCTTAGTGTTGCTTTAATTTGCATTTCTCACTTGACTGACCATGTTCAACATTTTCTTTTCATATATTTACTTGCTAGTTATATTACTTTTTTCTGAGAATTATCTATTCATCATAGATGCCCATTTTTCAATTGGGTCTTTGGATTTCAGTTGCCTGATTGTTTTTGTATCTTTATATTTTGTAACTAGAAGGCCTTTGTCAAGACAGTCAGCTATAAATTTTTCTCAATTTGTGGGTTTTGTTTTGACTCTGGTAGAGATTAGTTTCAAAGTACAAAAACTTTTCAACCAGTGGCATTCTTAATGTGCTGGATTTCTGTTTGAATTTGTTTCTTATATTTTAATACTTTGATGCATTGTTCTTTCAACATTGCCATCTTTTTCCTATTCCCTCTAATTTTTTTGAATATGTCTTCCTAAGATGTGTAAAATAGTTCTTTCATAATTGTTGTCATTTTCTTTTTCTTTACCTGAGAGACTACTTCTGATCTGACTTCCTCAATAACCTGATGGAATTTTGTTCTTCACTTCAGTTTCTGTCATCTCTGAAATATCAACTATGTTACGTTCAAGTTTTTCTATAACCTGTATTTGGACTTGTTTTGGGTGGGCTAGTGGTCTGAGATTGCCTTTTTTCCTTTTTTTCTCATTTTTGAAGCTCCATATGATCTCTCTGACTCTGCAGAGATGGTAGGGGCAGGGTGCAATTTTTCTAAGCTTCCAGCAGAGTGAGAGGGTGAGGTAGGCTCAGCAAGGCTCCCTCTGTGTGGTAGTCCAATGGGTTTTCCACCTCAGTGAAGTGTGGGCAACCACAGCTCAAGAAGGATGATGAGTGCAGGCCAAAGTTCTGCAAGACTCTAGGAGGTTTGTGGGCACAGGATAGTTTCACAAGGCTCCCTCACATTTTGTGGCAGTCTTCCTGGGTGATGACTGGCATCTACTCTCAACCTAACTTAAGTGAGAGTCAGAGGAGAATTGGGCAAGGCTCATCATGTCCTCTTGAAAGTCTTCCAGGTGAGGACGGCAGAGGAGACTCAGAGGACCTCTGGAGAGGGTGGAGGGGACACATCAAGGCCAACTAAGTCCTCGTGGCAATCTTTCATTTCAGACTGTGTAGTTGGGACTCAGAAAAACACAGCAAGTGTGGAGCAATGCAGACTCTGAGAAATTCTTCTGAGGCTGGCAGATGCATCTAGGCCCAGCAGGTTTCCACAACAGTCTTCGGTGAGGACAGGCAGTTGGCACTCAGAAGCTCTCTAGTAATGGTGATGGGATTCAGGGCTAGGAATTGTCTCTTTTGAACAGAATGTTGCTGGTCCTTGTGGGTAGTTTCTACTCATATGAATTGTGGGATTCTGTTCTAGCTATATGCAGAATATTGTCAATATTTTAATGAGAGTTGCATTGAATGTGCAGGCCATTTGATGTAAAATGTCCAAGTTAGCAATATCTCTCCTGGTGTGTCAATCCACGAAAATAGGAAGTCTTTCCAATTTCTAATGTCTCCTTGTACAGTATTATACAAGTGTTATGGCAAACGTCCTCTGTCACCTTGGTTAGGCCGGATGTTATGTACTTCATTTCATGGAAAGTATTATGTGTAAAATTTGGGCCCTCAGATTTAAGCACACAATTCAGAAATGGGCATTGGAGATGAATAAATACTTCTCAGAGGATGAAATTAAAGAAGTGAATAAATATATGAAAAATGCTCCACATCGCTAGTCATCCATGAAATGCAAATTAAAACAACACTGAGGTGCCATCTCACTCCAGAAAGAATGGCTATCATAAGGAAATCAACCAACAACAAATGTTGGAGAGGTTGTGGGGAAAAGGGAACACTTCTCCACTGCTGGTGAGAATGTAGACTGGTACAACCATTGTGGAGGTCAGTGTGGAGACTCCTCAAAAGAGTAGGACTAGAAATCCCATTCAAGCCAGCTATCCCCGTACTGGGAATTTTCCCAACGGAGCATAAAACATTGCATCATAGTAATATTTGTGTACCTATGTTTATAGCAGCACAATGTGTGATAGCAAAATCTTGGAAACAACCAAGATGTCCATCACACGAGGAATGGTTGAAAAAGATGTGGTATTTCTATATAATGGAGTATTACTCAGCTATTAAGAATGATATGGTTGAAGCATTTATACTGAACTGGATGCCACTTGAACATATACTCATAAGTGATATAAACCAGACACACATGTGTAATTATTGTATAGTTTCCCTAATATAAGAAGCAAAAAGCAGAAATACAAATGGAAATGTACAACAACAACTAAAAACAATTGAGTCAGATGAGGCAACGTGAATGGAATATGCTGCAGGATACTAATCAGCTTTTCTTCTGGGTGGTTAACAACCTAAGCTCACAGATCAAAATTGGAGAAATAGAAGAGCCACAAGGCCAGCCAACATTTTGGTCCTAGCCTTTCAAGGTCAGCAAAGACTCAGGACATATGAGAACCTGTAGTGCAACATCATGAAACTCATTTTAGCTCCAAATTTTCTCAACAAGGAGATTATGGAGCCACAGAGGAAAGAGATCGAATTTTTAGTGTGCCTGTGAAGAGTCACATGGAGAGAAAACTTTCTCTCAGGCTCTCACAGAGAGCAAATTGGCCAAACATTGGCCGTGACCCATCCACATGGATGACACAGATAAAGGATCTACAGAATAAGGTACAGAACTACAAGATAAACCCTGAGGGGACTTTACTGACCTCATAAGAAAGAAAAAGTACATGTGTTGGTATATTGGTCTTGATCTGTCTAGGTTTTAACCATCCAGCAGAAAAGTATAAAAATGATGTATACATTGCGGGACCATAATAATAAGTTGAGCTGTAAATGGCTATGGTCGACAACTTCTTCAGATAACTCACTATTGTTGTGTAGTGCTGAACTGTGTTGGATTGTGTTGATGAGTTCAGGCACCTAAATTACTTGAATGACAATGGAGTGCCCATCTTTGACAGGTGTAGACAAAGGAAGGGGTATAGAAAGAAAAATCATGATGTGTGTGTATACACAGTACAATTGGGATAGATAATGCTGTGCTTCTACATAATCCTATGAGAGGCAAGATCTGCTGGTTGGACAGGATATTATGTCAGCTTTTAGTACTATGGACAACCACTAGGAAAATAACAAGTTAGAAAATATTAATGATTGAATCTTTGATGTAATTCAGGTATAAAAAATAAGACACGCAAAGAGCTACACTCTCTTAATTTATTCATAAGAGACATACCCTATAATAATATCTGTAAGTATAATATCATGTATGCACGTTCTATTATACCAAAACATTATGAAAACGGTTTGCAATGTATTAATTTATCAAATCCAGCTTGTCAAGGTATCTTAAAACTGTCTCATTGATATTTGTACTTCAATAAAATAAAAATTAAAAATAAATAAATAAATAAAAAGAATTTTATGTCAAAAAAAGAAGAAGAAATTTCTTTCCTGATTTTTTTCCTTGATGAATTCATTGTTAGTGAAAATAATGATGTATTTTGGGGTTTTGATTTTATGTCTGACACTCTGCTGAGTTAACTTCTCTTCTTGTTATATACTAGGAATTTTCTTATAGAGTATTTTTTTCTTCTAAGTAAAAGCTAATCGTATCTTCATAATTATAGCTTGACATTCTTATTTACAGCCCCTATTTGTTGCTATTTCATGATTAGTCTAGCTTAAAGCTCACTTATTATATTTTACAAAAGTAATTACAGAGAAATTCTTTAGTTATCTTTTTGTTGGTAAGAAGTTGATAGATTTTTATACATAAAAGCTCGTATTCAGGGCCTGGGGACACAGCACAGTAGAATAAAAGCTTGACTGGCAAATGCAGGACCCTGATTTCAAGGCCCGGTACTAAAAAATAAAGCTCATATGCATATGTGAATGCTGTAATGATTATCAGAGACTATTTGAAAACCAATACTTGGGCTAGATATTAAAATTTAGTTGATAAAATGTCTATATTTGGATTAAATTAGTTTTAAACAGTTTAGGAATTATAGTTACTATTTATTCTCTTTTAGTCTTTAATTGTATATTATTTTTATGTTTCTTCCCAGGACATTAAAGAGTATATTTTTATGGAGAAAAGGAATGAAACTTCACATGGTTTTATTTTGTTGGGGCTGCTTCCATCAAATCAAACGGGCCTGCTTCTCATGTTCCTCATTATCTGCGTGTTCCTTCTTGCCGTGGCTGGAAATTCAGTGATGATCCACCTCATCCATGTGGATCCGCGGCTGCACATGCCCATGTATCTTCTCCTCAGCCAGCTCTCCTTCATGGACCTGATGGACATCTCTGCTTCTGTCCCCAACATGGCCTTCAACTTCTTCTCTGGTCAGAAAAGCATCTCCTTCCTGGGCTGTGGGGTGCAAAGTTTCTGCTTCCTGACTATGGCAGGGTCTGAAGGGTTACTCCTGGCCTCCATGGCTTACGACCGATTCGTGGCCATCTGCCACCCTCTCCATTACCCCATCCGCATGAGCAGAAGGATGTGTGCGCAGATGGTCATAGGATCTTGGACCCTGGGCTCCATCAACTCCCTGGCGCACACAGTCTACGCCCTTCATCTCCCCTACTGCAGGTCCAGGGCCATCAATCACTTCTTCTGTGATGTCCCCGCCATGCTGCCCCTGGCCTGCGTGGACACCTGGGCCTATG
>PVKA01040959.1:0-18387 GCA_004027165.1 Ctenomys sociabilis | reverse complement strand
TGAAAAACTAAATAAAGTTGATAAGCCTCTTGCCAACCTCATCAAAAAGAGGCAAAAGAAAATTCAAGTACAAGCGATAAGAAATGAAAATGGTGAAATCAACACAGACCCAGTGGAAATTCAGATGATTATCAATAGTTACTTCGAGAATCTTTATGCTTACAGAATAGAAGACACAGAAGAAATGGATAGATTCCTCAAAAGGTACAAATTACCAAAACTGAATCAAGAAGATTTAACAACTCTCAATAAGCCGATAACAGCCAACGAAATACGGAATGTAATAAAAAGCCTACCGACAAAGAAAAGTCCAGGTCCTGATGGATTCACAGCTGAATTCTACAAGAAATTTATAGAAGATATAATTTCCACACTCCACAAACACTTGAATGAAGTTGTAAAGGAAACAGTCCTCCCAAAATCATTTCTGGAGTAAAGTATAATACTGATTCCAAATCCAGGGTAAAACACAACCAAAAAGGAGAACTACAGGCCACTCTCCCTCATGAACAGAGATGCAAAAATACTCACCCAAATCCTGGCAAATAGAATACAGCTAATCATCAAGAAGGTCATACACCATGACCAGGTTGGCTTTATCACAGGGATGCAAGGATGGTTCAATATTCGAAAATCTATAAATGTAATACACTATATTAATAGACTGAAATCTAAAAACCACATAATCATCTCAATTGATGCAGAGAAAGACTTTGACAAAGTCCAACACTCATTCAAGGTCCTACAGAAAATTGGAATAGATGGACTCTATCTTAACTTGATAAAAGCCATCTATGACAACCAAAACGCTCACATAATCATAAATGGGGAAAAACTGAAATCTTTTACTCTTAAATCAGGTACAAGACAAGGATGTCCTCTCTCACACCTCCTATTCAATATAGTCTTGGAATCCTTAGCAACAGCCATTAGAAAAGAGGGTGAAATAAAGGGAATAAGAATAGGTAAAGAAGAAGTTGAATTATCACTATTTGCAGATTACATGGTATTTACTTGGAAGACCCCAAAAATTCCACCAAGAAACTACTAGAACTGATACGGAAATTCAGTAGCATAGCAGGATAGAAAATCAATACTCAAAAGTCAATAGCATTTCTCTACACAGATAACAAG
Organism: Ctenomys sociabilis; assembly: GCA_004027165.1. NCBI lineage: Eukaryota > Metazoa > Chordata > Mammalia > Rodentia > Ctenomyidae > Ctenomys > Ctenomys sociabilis. The sequence goes on along the minus strand of PVKA01040959.1, from coordinate 17,253 downwards.
CACACTGAAAGGAAAACAATAGAAATAATACCTTTTACAATAGCATCGCAGAAAATAAAATACCTTGGGATTCACTTAAGCAAGGAAGTCAAAGATCTTTTCACGGAAAATTACAACACCCTAAGAAAAGAGATTATAGAGGATTTCAGAAACTGGAAAGATATTCCATGCTCCTGGATAGGAAGAACCAACATTGTGAAGATGGCCATATTCCCAAAATTGCTATACAGATTTAATGCAATCCCTATCAAACTGCCACCAACATACCTCCCAGGCATAGAGAAATCAATCCTGAAATTTATTTGGAACCACAAATGACCTGGAAAAGCAAAGGCAATCTTGGTCAATAAAGACAAAGCAGGAGGCATCACAATTCTTGATTTGAAATTATACTACAAATCCACTGTGATAAAATCAACATGGCATTGGCAACAAAATAGACCTGAGGATCAGTGGAATAGATTAGAAGACGTAGAGGCATCTATGACAACACTCAGCCATCCTATCTTTGACAAAGGGGCTACACAAGGTCACTGGAAGAAAGATAGCCTCTTTAACAAATGGTGCTGGAAAACATGGCTTTCTACATGCCGAAAACTAAAACTTGACCCAGCTCTATCACCATGCACTAAGTTAAAATCAAAACAGATTAAAGATCTAAACATTAAAACAGAAACACTCAGTCTTCTGGAAGAGAAAGTAGGAGGAACTCTTGAAGACATAGGGGTAGGTAAAGTGTTCATGAACAAACTTATATTCTCACAGCAAGCTCTTGAAAGAATCAACAACTGGGATCAACTCTTCTTAAGGAGCTTCTGCATGTCAAAAGAAATTGTCAACAGAGTGAAAGGACAACCCACAAACTTTGAAAAAATCTTAACTAATAAGCAATCAGACAGAGGACTACTGTCTAGAATATATAAAGAATTAAGATATAACAGGGCTCTCAAATTTAAAGACCCATATCAGAAATGGGCATCTGAGATGAATCCACACTTCTCAGAGGACGAAATTAAAGAAGCTAATAAATATATGAAAAAATGTTCCACATCGCTAGCCATTCGTGAAATGCTCCAGAAAGAATGGCTATCATAAGGAAATCAACCAACTTCAGATGTTGCAGAGGTTGTGGAGAAAGGAGGGCATGTCTCCACTGCTGATGGGAATGTAGACTGATACAACCATTGTGGAGGTACGTGTGGAGCCTCCTCAAAAGGGTAGTACTAGAAATCCCATTCAAGCCGTCTATTCCCCTACTGGGAATTTTCCCAAAGGATCTGAAAACATTATATCATAGTGATATATGTGTAACTATGTTTGTGCAGCACAATGTGTGATAGCAAAATCTTGGAAACAACCAAGATGTCCATCACTTGAGGAACGGTTGAAAAAGATGTGTTATTTCTATATAATGGAGTATTACTCAACTATTAAGTATGATAAGTTTGAAACATTTATACTGAAGTGGATGCCACTTGATGTACTCATAAGTGAAATAAAGCAGACACACATGTGCAAATATCATATAGTCTCCCTAGTATAACAAGCAAAAAGTAAAAATACAAAAGGAAACGTACAACAAGTAAAATCAATTGAGTCAGATAAGGCAAAGTGAATGGCATATGCTGCAGGATACTAATCAGCTTTTCTTCTGGATGGTTAACAACCTACGTTCACAAATCAGAGTTGGAGAAATAGAAGAGCCACAAGGCCAGCCAACATTTTGGCCCTAGCCTTTCAAGGTCAGCAAAGACTCAGGACATAGGAGAACCTGCAATGCAACATCATGAAACTCAGTTGAGCTCCAAATTTTCTGAACAAGGAGATTATAGAGCCACAGAGGAAAGAGATCGAAGTTCTATAGTGTGCCTGGGGAGAGTCACATGGAGAGAAAACTTTCTCTCAGGCTCTCACAGAGAGCAAACTGGTCAAGCATTGGCCATGACTCATCCTCATGGATGACACAGACAAAGGATCTTCAGAATAATGTACAGGAATTAAGATAAACCCTGAGGGGACTTCACTGACCACAAGAAACATAAAGTATATGTGTTGGTATATAAGTCTTGCTCTATCTAGGTCTTAACCATCCAGCAGAAAATTATGAAAATGAAGTATACATCGCAGGGCCATAATATTAAGCTGAGGTATAAATGGCTATGGTCGACAACTTCTTTGAATAACTCACTATTGTTGTGGAATGCTGGACTGTGTTGGATTTTGTTGTTGAGTTGAAGCACCTAAGTTAGTTGAATGACAATGGAGTGCCCATCTTTGACAGGTGTATACAAAGTAAGGGGTATTGAAAGAAAAAATCATGATGTGTGTGTATTGACAGTACAGTTGGGATAAATAAAGCTATGATAGGCAAGATTTGCATTGATGGTGGTTGGACAGGATATTACAGTTACACTCTTAATTTATTGATAAGAGACATCTGATATAATAATATCTGTACGTATATCATGTATGCACCTTCTACGATACCAAAACAGTATGAAAACAGTTTGCAATGTGTTAAATTATCGAATCTGTCTTGTTAAGGTGTCTTAAAACTGTCTGCTTGATATTTGTACTTCAATAAAATAAAAAATAAATTTAAAAAAATATTTATTTTTGCTGTTTTGGGAACTTCTGGATACAAAGTAATTTCTTTCATGACATTAACTAATTGCTATTCTCATTAGACTTTTTTCCAGACACATTCTTCCATAATAGTTAATTACTATTTTACTGCTTTTATTTCACACTGTGATCTCCTGAGACAAACTCACAGCTATTAGGAATTCTTTTAGTGGATAGACTATGTTGATTGAAACAGTGTCATCAATTTCTTGATATGCAGATTGAAACTATTTCTGTAAAGTAATATAACATAGAGTGCTAAAAAAAAGCACATAGAGCTCGGAACTGAGAAGCAAAGCACTTGAGTTTTGCTGTAGATTTGCCATGGTCAGGAAGTCAATATTTCTCCATATGCAAGCGAAAGAAACAGACAGGAGGCTTCTTACACACAATGGAAAATATTCAGAGCTCTTTTATTAGATAATCACAGTCTAGTGTGGGACTTGCTCCCTGTAAAGTTGAACTGGGGAAAATGATTCTAGAAACCTTCCTTGTGCCCACTTTTCTGTGGTTTAGCTTTGTTGTCAGTGGCAACTGTCAAAGAAAGCCACCAAATCATCAGGTGTGGGTCAGATTTTAGAAGTCAGTGTGTAAAAATGTAAGAATCTAGAAAGTCCATCAAACTCTTACCCATGTCGTTTGTGATTTGGACAGTAGATCTCAATTTACTCCCTTAATGCCAGAAGAAATACTGAAGTAGAAATGGGCATTACACAAATGAAATTGTTTGCTAAGATCAAAACAAGTATCCATGAAGGATGGACACTAAATAATGACAGACGACCTCTGGAGATGAAGACTAGCTGTATGGATCAGGGCTACCACCTTTGAATCTGGGATGGAAACATATAGTCTGTCCTTCCTTCCTTCCCTCCCTTCTTCCCTCCCTCCCTCCCTCCCTCCCTCCCTTCCTTCTTTCTTTGCATAGGGCCTCACTACTCAGCTCAGACATGTAGTGATCGTCCTATCTCAGATTCCCTAGTGCTAGAAGTACAGGTGTGTGCCATCACCCTGGTTTTGGGGCCAGCACACCTTGGGTGGCATGACATGACATACCAAGGATCAGCTTCTTGTGCTTGCCAGGCAGCCACTTAGAGGTATATTTCTTTCTTTTTTTTTTTTTTTTCTAATTTGAGTTTATTAGTTTTTAGTTAGTTGATTTGCTACATTTATAGTAGTACAATATCTTATTGAAATATAGGCTTCATCTTGACTCAAATTATACATTTTTGTTGTTGTTGTTGCTGTTTTTTATGTATTTTGTGCAGCTCAGATTAGTGGTAATCTTTCTGCCATCAGCCTCCCCAGCACTGGGATTACACATGTGGGCCACTATGCCCAGACTTTGGCCAGCTCTGCTGACCCTGGGGTGGGGCTGGTGTGGCATGTGGTGCCAGGGATCAATCTGTAGCCCCTGCTCTTGGCCTAACCTTGCCTAAGCAGGTGCTTTAGTCAGCTGAGCTACCTTGCTGCCCCCACAGCATTTTTATACAATGTGAAAGATCTAAAATCTTATGCCCAAATTAGTAAAATTATTTAGCATTTACTGGGACCATATTTAAGCTATGAATTATTTTTTTGGCATATTTTATAATATGTCACCTCAATGTAATCTATTTTAGGCCAAAAGACACCTCTCATGTTTTGATTAATTAGTGTTGTTGCTTATATAATGTTTTGATAAAACTAGAAGAGAATTTGTTTTCCATTCTTATTTAACCTGGCTCCATGCTTAGTTTCTGATCAAAATAAAAAATATTCAGTGAAAATATTTATTTTTAAGAATCTCCATTAGCTTATTAAAAATATTTTCCCAACTAAAAGTGACAAAGAAGTTGAAATAATCCAGGCTATATTTTGAGGAAGGTCACTTCTTATATTGTTCCATAAGACATTTACAGGTTGCTGTTTACTTAAAAGCTACAAAAGGTACAAGAAAAACAGTAGATGTATAATTGCTTAATGGATAAAAATGCATCATGAACTTACACACTAGAATATTATTTGGCAATAAGGAGAAGTAAAATGATCCATAATACAGCACAGATTAACCTTGAACCTAATATACTAAGAGAAATAACCCAGTCCCAAAGGACTATATATTGCATGATTACATTTAAGCAAGACACCAATAGATGAATCTGTAGAGCCAGAAAATAAAATCTGCCTGGGGATAGAATGAAAAGTGACAACTAATGGTGTGAGTTTTTTTCTTAGGGTGACAAATACGTGATAAAATTGGATTATAGTGGTGGATGCATTCTATGAATATATTAAGAACCATTGAATTGTATAATTTAAATGGGTGAAATGTATTGTATATGAATTAAGTGTCAAGCTATAAAAATCCATGTTATGTGTTGCCTAATTATAATATTTGCAATTTGTGCCTTGCCTGGCTCATTAAATTACATTTGCATAATCATAAGGATTTCTATGGGATACAATTAGGAGACCATGTTCAACTTATAGCTAGAGATGCCAGAACACAGCGGTCATATGTGCTTGGATTCAGGACATGAAGAAATTGGCCAGATAACTTATTAGACCACACACATATTAAAACCTCTGAGTGTAATGGCCTTCAGTGTATTCTTCTCTAAAATGTACATAATAACAACATTCAATTTCTAAATTTATTTAAATCAAGTGAAATCTGAATGTAAAGTTGTATTGCTTGTGATAATAAGAATGAGGTATTGCATGGTGATGTCTTGAGATTCTGAAGTGACGTAACTGAATATTTATATCTACACACCACTTTGGTTTGTGCAAGACTGAAAAGCAAAATAATTATGAAATTATATGCAATGTGCATCTCATGGGCTGTTGGACAGGACATTCTGGAGAGAAGAGAACTGCATGGGATTAACCATTTGTCCACCCAAGATGATCGCTGAATTGTAGCTGCTTCCCGTTGGCAATAAAAGGGCTGATGTCTTGCCCGCCAGAACTCCAGGGGCAAGGCTCAGCAGTTCCACTCAGGTTAAAGCCACCCAGCAGCAAAGAATGCAGGGTGAAGGCGTCGTGGCAGACAGTCAAGCAGCAAATTTCTTGACATAAGATACTTATATTCCTCCCAAAGATTCCCCACACATCTTCTCTGTAAGATGCGCACAGACTGGGCCTGTCAGATAGCTCAGGGGACTAAAGCACCTACTTAAGCAGAGCACAGGGACTGGGGTTTGAACCTCCTGCACCACATGCCATGCCAGCCCTATCTCCAGGGTGCGCTGAGACTGTGACTGAGACTGGGCGTGGTGGCTCTCACCCGTAATTCCAATGCTTGGGAGGCTAAAAACAGGAGGATCAGTAGGCGTCCAGCCTGTGTAGTAAGGCCCTGTAGGCCCTCTCATGCCCCACTGTGTGAGAGCAGAGAGAGGTTTGGGTGGAATTACAGCCGTCTACATCATTTTGAGCACAAAACAGGTGTTCCTAGAGGAGGAGCAAGGTGCTGCATGAAAAGAAATGATTTAGATAACTATTCACTCAGCCTAAAACCTGAGTCTTTTCGCTCTCACTGTGTCTGCCACTTTTCTCTTGGAACCTTTCCAGCTGTCCCTCTTGCTAAAGTATGTAAACTAAAAATTGACTCTTGTCTTTTTGCATTTCTTGTCTGTTGGTAAAATCTTGCACAGCCCACTCCAGCAGCCCTTCATATGGTATCACACATGCCATAAATATCTGTCAAAATAGCCAATAGTGATACAGAGGCTGAAAAGCTTCATGGGGGAAAGGAGTTGATTGTTATTAGATCAATTAAACTTAGATCATACTTTCTGAAATCTGTCACTGTTCTACCTTCCTTTTGATTTATGAAGCCACCTTGAAATATTCTGTTCATTTTCACATGAATAACAAGTCTAGCCAAAACCTGCAAGAGAATTTCACAATCTTCCTAAGGTACAGATTATCTTGTATTTAGCTCACTTCCCTTAGAAATGATATTTATTCATGTTTGGAAAACTCAGTATTTCATGTGAATAAGCTTTATCCATTCAGCTCTGCTTTTCTTCAAGTTTAAAATGAACACTATTAACAGAACCAATTAAAAGAATAAAGTTCACAATGTATAAATTAGAGCTGGCTGAATTAATATTTCTTCCAGAGTTTCAACATAGTTCCAGATTAGTAGACAGAATCCAACAACAAATTATAATTAATATACCTAGTTTTTCTTCCATGGAAAATAGGTTTCCTTCTCTATAATGAATGCTTAAACAAATTGACTTTTTAGAAAATCTTTATAGGAGGCAGAAAAGCAAATCCCACCCAAAGAAACCAAAATGGCTGGGATTCCAAAAGAAAGCTCACTGTTTAATTTCAGCATGATTCAAATCTTTCTGTTTATCTAGATTCACCAATCAATTTGTATAACACTTTTCTAATCTATGTGAATAGTTTATTATCATTACTATTACTATTACCATTACTGTGTGACACAGCCATACTGTCTGATTCAGGCTGGCCTTGCAGTCACTGTGTAACCCAGACTGGCCTTAAACTCACAGTGATCCTCCTGCCTCAGCCTCCTGAGTGCCGGGATTACAGGCCTGTGCCACCAAGCCTGGCACTATTTCATTTTAAACTGTTGGAAATACACGTTTTTGAAGTCTTCAAACTTGAATTTTAACTGAATTGAAAAACCCTGTAATCTTTCTGTTAGCGTTGTTTCCATGAGTTGCAGAGGGTCCAAAATGTTTATCTTTGCACATGCCACTGTGATTATTAGGACTCCTACAATCTCAACATCATGATTAAGTGCTAAGCATATGCTTGGACCCCTTCTAAATTCTTCACGTTAAAGTGAATTGCTACATTTCACAGTAAAATAGTATGTGCACATTTTCATCATTTGCAATTAGAAAATGTGCCAGGAACTAATAATTTAAATTATGGTGCTTGCTGTCTCATTCATATTTCCTCTGGGAAATCTCACTGGGATCTCAGCAAAATGCTGACGCCAAATTTCATTGCTAAAGGGAGGGAAAGGGGTCCTCTGTCCATGGGGAACCTCAATTAAGAGCCAAATCAACAGCGAACCTTTGGATTTGCTGGATTAGCCATGTAGCACACCCTAGCAGAGCAATAGTCAGTCCTTCATCTCTAGACAGAAAATGTAGGCTCACATCAGAGGGCGAATTTCATGAACCTCCTCTTCACACTGGGCTTACATTGTATAGTGTATTTCTATTCTTCCTCTGTGAGTATACGCTCACCCTAATTTTTAGATATTATTCTTTTCTGTGTTATTTTCTTCATGGCCTTTGGCCTTGCCTACTTATTTCACTTTAGTAATTTTCCAAAAGAACAGTGTCTTGAAAACTTTCCCTACTGAGTATAATTTGAAACTGATTTTTCTTCTGGTGCACTCGTTCTTTGAAAATTAATTGCTGAACATATTTCATTTGTTCTAGCTGACTTGGTCTAATATCCTCTGAAATACGGTGATCTTTGGCTACTTTCATAACTCAGAAGACCAAATCAATAAAACAACTAATTAAGTGAGTGGGAAATTTAGATGTGTATTTCTCATTTTTAAGATTATCAATAAAGAAAATCAGCAGCTGTTGGGGTTTGATCCCCAGCAAGCTGTGCCAGCCTTGCCCCCAGGATGTACTGAGAGAGCAATTAATACTGGGCATGGTGGCGCACACCTGCAATCCCAGCTCTTGGGAGGCTGAACACAGGTGGATCACTGAGTCCCATCTACATAGTGAGATCCTAAAGCCCCTGTCCTAAACACATAAAAAAAAGAAAGAAAATCACTAAAAGAGAAAAAATGAAATATAATGATGTTAGTATGTAAAAAGCTACATTGAGAAAGAGCTCGGGGACTTTTAAAAAGTTAACACTATTTATAAAACCCAAATATCTAGCCTGGATATTGAAACTTAATAAATAAAAATATATATGCACATAAACAGAAATATTCATGTAATATTTTTTAAGATAGCTTTATTGAGATTTGAATTTTATATAATTCTCTCATTTGAAGTTCACAGCACAATAGTGTTTAGTACGTTTACACTTCTTGAAACCAGGGTCAGTAGTTGTTTAGCTCATTGTTATCAGTCTGAGAAAAACTCTGCATTTTTGAAGTCACTATCTATTTCTTAATAACCATCCACCAACCACTCAAGCTCTGGGGAACGATTGATATATTTTCTCTTTTAATGTATCTGGTTGTTTTGGAAATTTTATGTGGCATGTGCTTTGCTGTACTTGGCATTCTATACTTAGTACATATTTAAGTTTTGCCCTTATTATAGCATAGATCAGGATTGCTACCTTTTAAATTCCTTAAAAATCATTTATTTATTTATTTGATACAGGGCTTACTACACAGCTTGAATTCATAGCAATCTTCCTGTCCACCCTCCCCAGTGCTGGGATTACAGGCATACTTACAGGTTCACACCACCATGCCCAGTTTTGGTGGCTGGCTTGGCCCAGGGCCAACACAGCATGTGATACCAGGGATCAAACTCAGGTCCTTGCAGGTATCAGGCAGTAACTTAAGTTGATGAGCTATCTCCCCACCCAGTATTGTTACCTTTTTTTTTTATTTTACTTTTGTTTTATTGAAGTACAAATATCAATGAGACACTTTTAAGATACCTTGACAAGATGGATTTCATAAATTAATACATTGCAAACTGTTTTCATAATGTTTTGGTATCGTACAAGGTACATACATGATATTATACTTACAGACATTATTATACCATATGTCTCTTATCAGTAAATTAAGAGACTGTAGCTTTTTGCGTATTTTATTTTTTATACCTGAATTACATCAAAGATTCTGTAACTAATACTTTCTACCTTTTTATTTTCCTAATGGTTGTCCATAGTACTAGAAGCCGACATAATATCCTGTCCAACCACCATTAGTGCAAATCTTGCCTCTCATAGAATTATGTAAAAGCACAGCGTTATCTATCCCAACTGTACTGTCTATACACACACATCATGATTCTTCCATTCTATACCCCTTCCTTTGTCTGCACCTGTCAGAGATGGGCACTCCATTGTCATTCAATGAACTTAGGTGTTGAACTCGACAACACAACCCAACACAGTCCAGCATTCCACAACAATACTGAGTTATCCGAAGATGTTTGTTACTTTTTGTTGACTGAATCATATTGCACTTTGTAATTATACTAAACTGTATATTTTTTAACTGTCTGATTGACATTTGTATTTTAATAAAATAAAAATAAATGGAAAAAAAATAAATAAACTGTATATTTTTTAATTTTGTTTTTAGATACTTGGATTATTTTTAACTTTTTAACGCTATTCATAGTGCTGATCTAAAAATTCATTCACAAATTTACATGTGTGCAAATATTTTCATTTATCTTGCATATAGACTTAGGATTGGACTTGCTTGGCAGACTGTAATTGTTTCTTTAAGGGACTATGAAATCTTTGTTTCTAAAGTAATGAATCATTTTTTATTTATACCAGAAGGATGGTTCTAATATCTCCACACTTCGCAAATTTAAATTATTATCTGTTGCTGTAATATGGGTCAAAACTGACATGTCAGCATTGTTTTCCATTGCAGATGAATAATAGTTGACAGGTTTTTATATGTTTTGTATATTTACATATCTCATTTGGGAAAATATCTATTTAAATCCTCTGGATAATAATTTATTGTTATATATCTTTATTTATTGAGCAATTAAGCATAGATTCATTATATTCCAGAAAATTGATTTATGAAACATATGATTTACAGATATTGCATTTTGTGGCTCTTTATTTATATATATATATATATATATATATATATATATATATATATATATATTATGTATATATGTGCAATATGTATTTGTCATAGAATAACTTTTTAAGAAACTTTCCCTATTGAATTGAAAAGTCTTGGTGCACTTTTTGAAACAGAGCTTCCATAAATGTGTGGGCTCATTTCTGTATTCTAAATTGTGTCGCATTGATCTATGTTATTATTAATACCACATTTTTCACTGTTGTGGTGTTCTGTAGTAATCAGATAGGGGAAATGTGAGATCTCGAACTCTGTTCTGTTTGCATATTTCACTTGACTACCTTGGATCCCTTTAACATTCATATGGATCTTAACGTCAGCTTGTGAGCTTCTTTGGAGAGCTCGTTTGGGATTTTGGTAGTGATACCCTGAGCTTGTTCACTTCCTTGAGGAGGAGCGATGTAAGAATACACTGAGGTGCTGGTGCTCGATCATGCAATGTCTCTCCACTCATTGGTGGTTTTAAAAAATGTATTTTAGGAAATGCTTTTGATTCTTCAGAGTATGTTTTGTACTTATTATAAATCTATTGCTAAGAACTGTTTTTATTTTTATTGCAACTGCAATAATCTCCACCATGTCATACTGAATTATCTGTTGCTACCGTGTGGCAATGCAATTGCTTTTTGCATTCTGATATTATGTGCTGCATATCACCAATCTTTTATTAGCACTAGTGATTTTTATGACTTCCTGATGATTTTCTATATAGAATATCAAGGCTTCTGCCCACTGAGGGAGGTTTTATTTAATATTTTCATATTTGATTTTGTACAAACAGCTCCGATGACCTCTGGTACAAGTATGATTAGCATAAAATAGGCAGATATTCATGGTTTGCTTCTGATATTCTGGGAAATTTAGGCTTTTGAGGTTAATTATGGCATTAGGTTTGAATTTCTTAAGGAAAAAGAAGTTCTTTCTACGTCTGTTTAATTTTTTATCATGAAATAAAGTTGAATTCCGTCAAATTGTTTTTTGAGTTAGTGAAATAATCGTGCTGTTTCATTTATCTTATTACTAATGTGCAATATATTAATTGACTTTCATATCTTAAACAAAACATGAATTCACTGATGAATCTCATTTAGTCAGGTACAATTCTCTTCATTTTTATTTTTTCTGTTTTTTATTAGATATAACAATTAATATACATCACCAATTGAACAATAAATTAATTATTTTAAAGCAAGAATCTTTTTTTGTGAGCAGAATAAATTTATTGAGGGAAAGAAAGCTCCTGTCTGAGAGAGGGACAGGAGGGAGGCCCAAGTGGATAGTTCCCCCAGGGCAAGAACCTTTTTTTTTTAACAATGAAACACTTTTAAATCAGGTTAATAGGACATTTACAGTAATTAATATGTTGCATACTGTTGTCTTCATAGTAGTTATTCAGAGAACAAGATGCAGACATGATATCTTGTCTAAACAATATTAGTACAAACTTTTATTTTCAGTGAACTAAGAGAAAGTAGCTGTATATCTATGTATCATGTATACATACACATATTTTTTTCTTTCCTTTTTTTCACAACAAAACTGTCCTTTATTTACACTTTTGTGAAGTTAGTCATGCATGACTCTACATGCCCAGCAGCTGATGGCTCACCCCAACCAGACAGGATGTGCATCTCAGGAGTGCGGTAGCTTGCTTCTGTAGGCACGGCCGAGGCCCACTCAGTACCTATAGTTCTCCTGGTATGCTGCTGAATTTAGTACGCTGGTTCAGCGCTGTTTGCGGATTCTTGTTTCTAAAGTATGTTAATAAAAGATATTGAATATTTTGTTTGTGATGTTGTTCACTGGTTTTCATATTAGAGTCATAATGGCTTGATATGAAGCCCCTGCCATGTTCGTTTCTCTTATATTTCTATGAAGATTTTCTGAAGAGTTTGTGATGCTTTCTTCTAACTTTGTAGGATTCACCAAGTCATATCAGTGCTGAAATCTTTTTTGAGGAAAATTTTACACTTACCAATTCAACTATTCGTTTTCCTTTTGGATAAATTTTGTTTTCATATATTTTTCTATTCTCAGAATTCTCAGCTCAGATCTTACTGTGAACTTGTGTTTCACTGAATTCATTATTTTATTTTCAAATAATGTTATGTCATTTTTCCATCTTTTTTATTTTGTTATCAATGGTTAGTAATGATGTCCCTTTTCTTTCATCTTAAATATCATTTGAATTAAAAGTTAGCCAATTTGTAGTATGTATGCATGTATGTGTGTACTTATTTATTTATTTTTGTACCAGGAATTCAACTCGAGACCTTGCACTGCCAAGTAGTTGCTGTGCCACTGACCTACATTCCCAGCCCTGTATTACACTTTTAAAGAACCCTCTTTTGTTTTGAAATTTTCTATTTTTATTTTTTCATGAATATCCAATTTATATATTGTTATTAATTTTTTCAGCTTGCTTTAGTTTTAATTTCCTATGTGCAATTAGGAAATTATTATGTAATTGGAAGATGAACATTTTGATTACAAAACTTTACATCTGGCTTTTGTTTAGTAACATCTCCAGCCCTAAATATTTCTCTAAAATCTGCTCCCTCCCATGGACTTTGCTATATTTTGTTTTGCCTTTTACACACACACACACACACACATACACACACACACATGATATTATCAAATTTCCCATTCATTATTTAAAAGCATATTTGAAGCATCCTGTTTCTTTTTCCTTATGATTTCTCACTTCACGTCCTTAGCATTTGAGCCTTTGCTTGATAAATGTCAGTCTCTTAGAAGTGACTGGCGTCTTCTATGGGTCTGCCACTTAGAATGCTTCAAGGGCACTGGAGCAGACCATGTCGTGTGCTTTTTTTAAAAAAAATAGTGGTCTACAAATACTAGCTTTGTTGGTGTTTTGGTTATTTTCTCATTACTGAGACACAATACCCAACATGTATGATTCAAAAGAGAGGTTTATTTTAACTGACAGTGAATGTCTTTGTAGGGGTCTCAGGAGCATGGCGCAGGAGAAACAGTTCATGGCATGAGAGCAGGGAGCAGTGAGAAAGATAAGGGTTGGGGAAGGAGGCTGCCTTTCCAAGACCACAGCCCCTGGCTCCCTTTGCCCTCATGAACTTCTCAGTGAACACATTGGGTGTGCCACGCCCCTGTGACTCAATGACCTTCCCAAAGGCCTACCTGGGGTGTATGGTGCTTTCAGTGGGCCTCAAGATAGAAGCTGAAGTCCCCTATGGGCTTCACATTTCTGCAGTTCAAGTTTTTAATGTTCTTGTATTGTCTTTCACCGTTCTTGAAAGTGGGTTATACATGCTCTGGTTATTATTTTTTATTTGTCTCTTTATATCCTCAGTTATCAGGTTTTTTATCTATTTTAAGGCTCTGTTGTTGCATGCATAATACTTATTCTTATTGTACATATTCTGTTGAAGTTCTAACTTACTATTATTATTATTATTATTGTATGTGGTATAGGGTCTCCTTACACAGCATGGACTCATAGTGATCCTCCTGTTTTCAGCCTTCCTGGCCCTGGGGTCATAGGCCTGCACCTCCAACTGGTCTCTGTGGTCCACTCAGTATGCCCAGGAGTGGGGCTGGTGCAGCGTGTGGTGCCAGGGATCAGAGCCCAGTCTCTCTCTGTACTTGCCTAATCAGGCACTTAGTCCACTGAGCTACTCACCAAACCTAAATCATATATATTTATATATATGACATATGGTGTTTTCCCCGTTACTAGGGATTGAACTCAGGACCTTGCACTTGCCAGGCAAGTGCTTATACCACTGAGCTACATTCTTAGCATGAACTAATTTCTTATTATAAAACCTCTGTTTACAATGGTGATACCTTTTATTTTATTATTTATTTGTGGTAATAGTAATCTAGTCATTTCGATTCATTCCACAATACAGTTTGCTGTCCTTTTACAATTATTTATGCCTTTACATTTATTGTATCTATTAACTAGCTAGAGTTTGCTTTTGCTTTTATTATGACAGTCTATGCTTTTGATAGTACTAACTCACTTTAATGTTTCCACATAGTGGAGTTATATAAAGCATTTTAATATTTGTTTTCTGGAGGCCTCATGTCTTTTTATCTTTTCTATGACTCTTTTACTTGCATATTTTGGATTAAGTAAACATTTTCTAGTGAAATATCTTAAATTTCACTTAGGTGTTTGTTGGGAGCCTTGCAAGCAGCAGCTCGGGATCCCTGGGTAACAATGTAACAGCTTGGCGCTCCTTGTGGGTTCCGCCTTGGTATGTTTGGAATAACAGGAAGTAGAGTGTGGCCCTGCCCTGCCTGTCGATCTGGACAGAATGAGGGGGCTGCCTGGCAACAGAGCGGGATTGGCTGTATGCTAATATGTGACTGCTGATGATTGGCTTAGCTATATTATATAAGCTGTTGTACTTCCGCAATAAAGCGAGATCTCCCCTTCTACGAAGAAGGCAAGGTGTGTCTGAGTTTTCCTTTCTGCGCCCGACAGGTGTTCACTATAATCTGAATTCTTTCTTTAGTATTTGTTCTATGACTAAACGTGTGTATCAGTCACTTTCCCACTGCTGGCACTCTGTTCCTGACATTCTTTAAAATTCCTGACCCTACGAACTTCAAAGAGCAGGTTATTTGCCTGGTAGTTTTGGTGGATTCAGCTCATGGTCAACAGGCTCCAAGGCAGCAATGGTGTGGTGGACAGGCCTGGCGCAGTAGGTTGCTCAGGCAGCCCATGTTGCACCTCTTAGCAATACCATCTGGACTTTAGAAGGACTGCTCCATTGATAAGTAGAATGCCTTTGTTAAATAATTACCTGGCAGGGGAGATACCATGATCACGAAGAATGCCTTTGTTCCAATCATTTTCTAAAATCGCCATCTATAAACACCTAAGACCGTGGAGACAATTTAGAGCTAAATCATGACAACATACCATTAACATATGCCTTAAGTTCATGCTGATTTCATCCAAGGTGTCCAATACCTATTTCCAGTTAGTTCTAGTCATTCTTTTTTCTTTGTTGTTTTATAATTTCTTATAATTATTGTTTGTCAATTGTTCAAATTAGTGAGCTTCTCCATGATGTTCCCCTTCATACACATTCCATGCATTGCTCTCATCAATGTCTCCTGGGCCCTGTATTCTCTTTACTATCTCCTCTGGTCCTTTTCTTTCACAATAGTCCCCCCGCATTGTCAGTTCTTTTCAGTTGTTGTTAATTTCTACAAAAAGGCAGGGCGCCAGATACTTAGTTTTCTGAATCTGACTTATTTTACCTAACGAGATGATATCTAGTTGAAAGTGTTTTCCTATAATTTACAGTTTCATTCTTCTCTATGACTGAGCAAAACTCCATGAACTACTCACACATATACACTTATATGTATTTAGATTATTGACAATAGATACTTAGAGATAGAGAAACATAAAAATAGAGATAAATTTTATGTACTCATCTGCTTGACACTCAATCCATAAATGGGCTCTTGTGAGCAAGTCTACAGTAAGCACAGGTACGGAAAGTTCTCTTATGTGCCAAATTTATTTCCCTATGTAAATATTCAGGGTGTCATAGATGAGTCATGTGAAAGCTCTATTTTTAGCTCTCTGAGGAAGCTTCATGCTGCTTCCACAGTGACTGTGCTTTTTCATACTTGTTGCAGTGTGTAAGGTTTTCCTTTTGTCTAATCCTTACCACTTTCAAAATGTACATTTTATATCAACCCTAATACATTATAATCATTATTTAAAATCTTCAAACTATTTACGCATAGTGATTACATCTTTAATACGTATGCAGCTTGTTGTGTTGCACTTCTTGCTTGTCATTTCGGTACTTTTCTTTTTCTTCCCTGGCCAGACATGCCACGGCTCCCTCCAATCCACTACAGCCCATCCACCACCTTCCCGTTCCTCCTCTGCAGCTTGCCTCCAGCTCGCTGCACTGTGAGGCTGTTGTAAAGTTTAACACACTCCCATAGGCTATCATCACAGCAATGAGTTGTGCAGGTATTATTTTATACAATTGATTTTGAAACCATTTAAACAAAGAGAATGCAAATAGGTACTTATAAAGCTATTCCTAATCACATAATTAACTTTATCTTTGCTCTTTGTCCTTTCATGGGAAATTTAATTACTATCATTTCTGCTTGGGATCACATACTTTCTGCTGGAAGAGGACCATTAGTATTTCCTTCAATGCTGCCAATGATTCATACAATTTTCTTTTCATCAGAAATGATATATACAGGCTTCAAACTTAAAGAAACTTAGAAGAAAATGCTGCAGACTAGCACTATTCATATGTTTAGGGTGCTTTTTTTGTATAAGTGGCACTGGACGAGCTCTAAATTTTTGTTTACGTAACTGAATTTAGTGATGCTTGTTTCAAATAATTTTGTGCAGTCTTAGTGGTGAAGTGTGGAATTTGCTGTTCATTACCATTTCATTCCAGGAGCCTCACTTCAAAGAGACTCTTATAGACCAAGTAGTTATAATAATGAATTAGCTTTTCTTCTGGATGGTTAACAACCTAAGATCCCAAGTCAGAGTTGAAGAAATAGAAGAGCCACAAGGCCAGCCAACATTTTGGACCTAGCCTTTCAAGGTCAGCGAAGACTCAGGACATAGGAGGACCTGTACTGCAATATTATGAGACTCAGGTGAGCTCCAAATTTTCTGAGCAAGGAGATTGTGGAGCCACAGAGGAAAGAGATTGAAGTTCTATAGTGTGCCTGGGGAGAGTCACATGAAGAGAAAACTTTCTCTCAGGCTCTCACAGAGAGCAATCTGGTCAAGCATTGGCCGTGACTCATCCACATGGATGACACAG
>PVKA01040958.1:0-18396 GCA_004027165.1 Ctenomys sociabilis | reverse complement strand
AAAGGTAAGATTTTAGTTGGAAAAGAAGCAGGGAGGGAAGTGGCTTTAAAATAGGTCAGTGGAGGTAGTTGTGGGAGAGGAGATACACTTATGTATGTGATAGATTCTAGCCCTAGTACGAATTACTAAATTATTATGGTGGTCATCTAATATGGCTGAATCCCTTAAAACAACAGTTTACCTTCCAAGAGAACACCTTCCCCCTTCTTCTCCCACCCCACCCCAGGGTGCAGTTTCCTTTCACCTTTCCTGCTCCCCAGGGAAGACCCCAGTCAGCTCCTCCGGTATATCTAAACATCTCCCTCAAACTCCACCCCTGACAAAAGGCCATAAAAGCCGGTGTTCCAACCCAGAGAATTATTGATCTTCCCCAGATTCTTCTTCAAAGGTAATAAAGCTCCTTTCCCTTTTTCCTTCTGCCTGTTTTTCTGCTGCAATGCCATCAAAGCAAGATAGCTTGGATAATTGTACTGGTGGTTTCTCCTGGTCTATTGAAAGAGACAGTGGTTTAAAACTTTTTTTTTCTTTTTTAAAATTTCTTTTTCTTTCTTTTTTTTATTTTTAGGGAGGGGTCTACAGGGTGTACAGAGTCTCACTACTAGACTAGACTCGTAGTGATCCGCCTGTTTACAGCCTCACAAGAGCTGGGATTAGGGGGGCACTCCACCATGCCCAGTCTCAATTGCTGTCTCAGAACACCCAGGGGATAGGCCGGCAAGTTCTTTTTAATTTCTTAAAACTTTTTTTTCTCAATTTTGCATGCATGTATCTGGCAATCTAAACAAAAAACTTGAAAACAACGCTACGTGAGACAGCGAACATTGTTGAATTCCTATTATTTTGTTTAGTGAAATTCTGAACCACTTCTAATGTTTATTATTGTATATCTCTTCAAAATAAAAATAAATTAATTCAAATTATTAAGTGTCAACCCAACTTAATGAGGTCTGCACATTCTCAAAGATTATCACGATATTTAAACATCGACAGGGATGAAGACTTGAAGGGGAAGTCTAGTCCTTCTTTCTTTTAAAATATTTCTAGGCAAAAAACTTGTAGGGGGCCAGCGAGATAGCTCAGCAGATTAAAGCACCTGCTTAGGCAAGCTTAGGCAAGCTCAGGGACCACGGTTCAATTCCCCACATCACATGATGCACCAGCCCCGCCCCCAGGGCAGGCTGAGCCAGCCAGAATTCAGGCATGGTGGTGCATGCCTATAATCCCAGCACTGGGGTGGCTGAAAACAGGGGGAGCACCACAAATCCAAGCTGTGTACTGAGATCCGGCAACAAGCAATACATCAAAAAAATAATAATAAATAGAAAGAAAGAAATTTGTACATTTCAGTATGTGCCAAAAATTCATTTTTTTTTTTTCCGGAACCAGGGATAGAACTCAGGCCCTTGTACCAGCCAAGGAAGCGCTTATTCTACTGAGCTATCTCCCCAGCCCCAAAAAATTCTTATAAAATATACAAAGCCGGGTGTGGTGGCGCAGGCTTGTAATCCTAGCACGAGGGAGGCTGAGTCAGAAGGATTGTTGTGAGTTCGAGACCAGCCTGAGCTACAAAGTGAGCTTAAGGCCAACCTGAACTGCATAGTGAGACCCTGTCTCAAAAAGGCTAAATAAATAAATAAATAAAATGTACACAAAATATTATTTAGAAATAACTTTGTGAACATCATAGCCATACATTCAATATATTCTGCCATTTTCAGCTGGAGAAATGGCTCAGAGGACTCCCTGGCAAGCGCAAGGGCCTCGGTTGAATCCCGTGTTCCACCAAGAAAAAAAAAAAAAAAAAATCTGCAATTTTTTCAATTGGTTTTTCCAATTGAAGATTTTTATTGCAAGCTCTCCTAAACCGGTTATTTCATTGTTTTCCTCTCAATGTAAAAATCCACACTTAAAAGAGGCAAATTCGTATGGCAACACTACTAGGCAATTCTTTGTCAATGTATTTTTAACTCGTAGTCTATAATGATTGCAGCTCCGCCACCTAAATTTTCCCTGCCATGTGCTCATGGTATTGTGCTGCACATAGATAAATCCTACTGTGGCTCATTGACATCAGCTGTTGAATTGACAAAAGACAGCAATGGGATAATTTGAAATGAACAAATAAGTAACCAATCTCTGTTTAGTCTGGTTCAACAGTGTACACTACAAGGCACTTATGTTCAGACACTGATGCATATTTGCAGATGATTGGCTCTTGAAGGCACTGACCTCATCAGTGGATCAATTTATTGCTGAGTTGATAATCAAAAGGATTATGAGGAGACAGACACAGCAGAATGACGTAGGTGTGCATGGATGTACTCCTGAAGGGCATATCCTTTGCCATACGTTTTCCTGTTCTGCTTCCTGGCTGCCAGAAGGCAAGCTGATGTGTTCCATACCCTTCTACCATGATGTTTCTATTGCCCTGGGGCCAGCTCACTAGACTGAAGCAGCCAAAACCATGAGCCAAGATAAAGCTCTGCTCCTCTAGTTGTGGATGTCAAGCATTTGGTCACAATAGCAAGAAGTTGGCCAATACACTCATTGCAGCAGGTGGGAATGCATCAGAAGATTGTTGCCCACATCACACACAAAGGCCGTTACAAAGTAATAAGCTGCAAGCTACTCAAGAAGAAATAAACGATTTGCGTAGCCCTATTTCTATGAAAAATAAAAATGCTCCAGTTTTGGAAGATCTTGTTGATAACCTGTACTGCACCTTTAATGAAGAAATAACACCTACCCTACACAAGCTTCCAAAACAGAAGTAGGATCACTTAACAACCCCTGTTAGGAGACCAGCATTGTTTGAGGACCAAAGAGATGAGACAAAGGAAAACTACACACCAATATTTCTCATGACCATAGTTATGAAATATAAGCAAGTTGAGTCCAGAAATATACAAAAAGAACAATATACAAAGATTTCCTTGATTGTTTTCCAAGAAAGGAATATTGATGTAGCATTCAAAATCAATCAATAAACTCCATGATTGCAACAGATTAAGATAGTAAAATATAATTATCTTGATACATGCAAAAAAAAAAAAGGCATTTATCTTTTTTATGTATTTTAGTACAGAGTCTACAGGATATCACTATATAGATCAGACTCATAGTGATCCTCCTGCTTTGAGCCTCCCAAGCACTGGGATTATAGAAGCGCACCACCATGTCCAGTCTCAAACACTGTCTCAGTGCACCCCCAAGGGCAGGGCCAGCACAGCACACCAGCAGTGGAACTGGTCCCTGAATTCTGCCAAAGCAGGCACTTTAATCCACTGAGCTATCTGGCTGGCCCCAAAAAGTATTTATCTAATCAATATCACCTGCCATAAAAAAATGTCAGGAGTTGGGTGTGATTAGTGTGTAGCCTTACCTCTGCTGCTAAGAGACGGAGAGAGAGGAGGAAGGAGGAGGAGGGAGGGAGGGAGGGAGAAAAGGAGAGAAGGAGAAGGCAAAAAGCAAACTAACAATAGAAGAAAAAATCCTCAATGTGATATATCTTATCTATAAAAAAGAACCTAATGATAATATCATTTTAATGGCAAAAAATTAAATACTTTCTCCATATATGTTTTTGAGACAATGTCTTGCTATGGATGGCCTTAGACTTGGAGTGATCCTCCTGACTCTGCCTCTTGAGTGTTAGGATTACAGGTGTGTACCACCATGCCTGGATCCTCCTATAAATTTGTAACCAAGTAAGAATGTCCATGCTTGGGGTCAGGGAGATGGCTCAGTAGGATAAGCGCTTCCCTGGCAAGTGCAAGGGCCTGAGTTCAATCCCTGGTTCTGCCAAAAAAAGAAAAAAAGAATGTCCATGCTTTCCACTTCTCCTCAGAGGATTAGAGGTCCTCAATGATGCACTAAGAGAAGAAAAAAAAAAAAAAAACTGAGTGCACAGATTAGAATGGAAGAAGTAAATTTTTCTTTAATTGCAAATGGCATAATCTTTTACACAGAAATTTCTCAAAAATAAAATATATTAATAGCTACTAAAATAAATATGTGACTTTTGCTAGACATTTTTGCCAGATTATTTCAAGATACTAGGTTAATCTAAAAATGTTTTCATGTGCTCACTAGAGACAATTAGAAATTGAAATGTTAATATCACTTATAATAAAAACATGAAGTACTTGTGTACAGAATATATAAAGAATTTTTGCAGCTCAATAATAAATATACTTTAGAAAAATAAATACACTTTAAAATATATTTATAAAAACTGATCACAATGCTTGGTAGATACTTTCATCAAAGACAGCATTAAATGTAAGTTAAGCCATCATATGCTAACTTGAGGAAATTTAAATTATAAACTGGACATGATATTGTTGTATACCCACTAAAATACCTACAATTAGACTAGCATTAGTAAATTATTTGCAAGCTTGTGGAATAACTAAAACTCTTTTACATTATAGGAGCAAATTAAGAAAGATAAGCTTGCCAGGCGTGGTGGCACATGCCTGTAATCCCAGCACTTGGGAGGCTAAGGCAGGAGGATTGTTGTGAGTTCGAGACCAGCCTGAGCTACAAAGTGAGCTTAAGCCCAGCCTGAACTGCATAGTGAGACCCTGTCTCAAAAAGACAAAAAAAAAATGATAAGCTTTCTTGAACATAGTCTGACAGTTTCTTATGAAGTTAAACATACACTTAATCATATGAATGCAATGGTACTACTCCTAGGTATTTATGTCAGAATTCTGTGAATTCATATTTCACAGAAAGACCTGTATATGTACTTGTGATTGTATTCCTAATAGTTAAATGCTGAGGAGCTGGGAGTATACTTCAATGGCATAGTGCCTGCCTGGAAACACAAGGTCCTGAGTTCAATTCTCAAAAACCCCAACTAAAAAAAAAAGCTAAAAAAAATTGGACTTCAACAGGCACTAGATGCAAAGTCAGGTGTGGTGGCATACACCTGCAATCCCAGCACTCGGAAGGTAGAGACAGGAGAATTGTTTCAAGTTCTAGACCAGCCTCGGCTACAAAGTGAGCTCCAGGCCAATCTGAACTACATAGTGAGACCCTGTCTCAAAAAGACAAAAAAAAAAAAAAAAAAAGCTCTATGTCCAGGCCACATAATAGCAATACAAAAGAACAAAGCAGGGGCCAGGGAGATGGCTCAGTAGAATAAGCACTTCCCTGGCAAGCACAAAGGTCTGAGTTCAATCCCTGGCTCCACCAAAACAAAAAGAGAACTAAACACTGACGTAGTCTCAGAAGCAATGTGAGAAATATTAGAAGTTAGACACATAAACAGCTGCTTACTATATGATTCCATTCTGGAATACAGATGAGCTGTCTCCAGGAGATAAAGGGTATAAAGGACACCAAGGTACAGGTACACTCCATATCTTGAGTAAGGCAACAGCTGCATGACAATAGACAATCAACTAAACTCACTGGTGTAGATACTGAACAGAGATATATGTCATTTTAAGCGAATCAATCCCTAATAAACTACTACTGAAAATAACAAATAGAAAAGAACCACCTGAATCTTACTTATATAATGCAGGCTAAGAAGTTGGATGGTGCGAAAGGCTTCATAAATAAATAGCCATTCTTGTCTTTAACCGTAGGTTAGCCTCTTGTCTTCTTCATCCTAAGAAGACAAGCAAAGGAAGTAATCTCTTCTACTAACAGACCTATACCCGCCCACCTTTCAATCTCAGTTCAGGTTATTCAAAAAGAAGAGGGGCCGTGGAGATGGCTCAGTAAAATAAGCGCTTCCCTGGCATGCGCAAGGGGGAGAGAGAGAGAGAGAGAGAGAGAGAGAGAGAGAGAGAGAGAGAGAGAGAGAGAGAAGACCACAGGTTTGATGAAATCACAGAATCACAACTAGGAAGGGGTGCTGACATATCTTTAACCAGGTTAGATATAACACTGCTGAGTTCTCTGAAGAGGCTGAAGTGATTTCACAGACACTCGTTAGCTCGAAATAGATCTAGAGGTGGAATAGAAATGTGGGTTGAGTGAGATGCTGTAGAAACTGGACAGTTTTGTCCCTGAGGAAGAAGACAGGGCAGGACTTACATGTAAGAAAATCACTCTGGCTGTCATGTGGAAAGTGAGGCTGAGGAGGACAACATCTACTGGAGGTAAGTGGCCATGGGGAGAGCCCCTGTCAGATGACCAGGCCCTGCTGAAAGCAAGGGGACAGGGGTGCGGAGGCAGCCAGCACGTAGAGCCAGGCCATGGAATGAATGTGCGGGAAGGCACAGGGACGAGGTGGCCTTGGGGATTGTGCTGAGGTTCCTGACTCGGTGGAGGATGGTGTTGTACCTGAAGAACCTGAGAAGAAAGGCAAGGTGGCCTGAGGGTATCCCCTGGTTGCCCACCTGCATCAGAGTCTTTCATCTTGGCTTCTCCCATAGGCCCGCCTTAGCCTCAAGCAGTGTGAGCAGCCCCTTTGCTATTGTCACCAAAAAGCATTGATGCAAGAGCAGAGGGTCTACTTGTCCATCTGTCTCACTTCACTGGAAGCTTCTCAGATGCAGGACCTGTGTCTACCCCTTCAAAGTAAGTCCAAGCCCCATACCATGGCCTCCCAGGTCCACAAGACCCCTTCCCCACCCATGTCCCTGAACCACTCCTCTATCTCCTGCCTGTGATGTTCTCTCCCTGAAGTCCTGTACCTGAAGATCACTTAGCCATTTCTTGGTGTCAGCTAAACCAGTGTTTCTTTTAAGAAATCTCCATCCCTATCTGGGGGCCACTCTAGAACATTCCCACAGCACCTCTGCTTCTAGGCAGGTTAGTACCTACCATTGTACCATAATTGTTTGTTTCCTCCAATCACCCTGTAAGTTCCAATTGAGAAAACATTGCATCTGTTTTCTTTCTTTCTTCCTTTCTTTCTTTCTTTCTTTCTTTCTTTCTTTCTTTCTTTCTTTCTTTCTTTCTTTCTTTCTTTCTTTTTTGGACTGACCTTCAAATTCTATATCTGTCTTACTCTAGTAGCAATAGTAATAATAATATCTGAGTCCCTGCAGGCCATTGTAACAAAATTTCTAATACTGGATATTTTAGAAACAACAGAAACTGATTGCTCACTATGCTAGAGGGATGGATGTTCAAAATCAAAGTATTAGCAGACTCTGTCTGGAAGGGCTTGCTCTCTGTTTTGAAGACTATGCCTTGTGGCTGTGTCCTACCCTGAGCCCACATATATAAGGGCCCATCTCCCATAGATCACTGCTAGTATTATTTCACTGGAAATTTGACTTCAACATATGAATTGGGAGAAGCTAAGGACACAATCATTAATAACACAGCAGAGAATAATAATTTAAATAATTGCAATACTGGCTAACATTTATTAAGTATTTAATATGTGCCGGGCGTCCTTCTGAATGTTTTGCTGCATTAACCCATTTCGATTTCATAGTCACCCTTCCAAGTGGGTGCAGTTGTGCTCACATTTCACAGATCAAAACACTGAAACATCAAAAGGCAAATAATTTGCTGGAAGTCAACATTCTCAGAAGGCTGTTGATAAACAACACATCGATCATGCACTCCGAGTTCCTAGGATGGGGCCTGTCAGAGAATAGATGTTTGCTCAGTCAATGTTTATAGAATTGATCTGAGGTTGTACCTGGACTGGCAGCTCTGCTGGCAGAGAAGAGTGGGCAGGTGATGCAAATGCTCATGAACATGAGCTCACAGGGGCACACACACCAAGTGTGCAGGGACACCATGCAGGGAACACTGCAGGTGGGGATTCCTGCTTCTCAGGACAGCTTGAGAGAGCTATTTTATTTCCACTGGACAAAGTGTATCTAGGCTCAATCCTACAGTCCCTCACTGACCTTCATCTCACATCCAGGCTGAGCTGACCATCCTCCCGGGAGGAGAGACATCAACACAACCCCTACCTTACCTCATCCTTGTGGTCACTCCATATGGCTTGAGGACTTTCCTGGCTAGCTACTAAGGTAAGGACATGGCCCTGAATGATAGAAGTGCTTCCCAGGGGCTGTTGGTCACACTCATCAGCCATCCAGACCAACGTCCTTCGAGAGTGTCCCAGCACCGAGAGTGAGGTACAGGAGGGGTTCTCAACTCAGTATGCACATAGTAATGCCATGGGGCACTCTAAGGCCCCACGCCTAGCAGGTTCCCAGATTAATGGAGTCACTAGGGGGTGAGCCCTAGACATCAGTGTGTTTTAAGATGGTTCCATGAGGAGACTCAGTGCAAAGGAACTTGGTCTCTCCATGGGAGACAGGCCAGGGCCAGGGCTTTGAAGCAGCAGCCCGAGAGAGAACAAGCTGGCTGCTGCACCCTTGGGCAGCAACAAAGGGAAAGTAAATGAGCAGCCCACTACGTGGGCAGCACAGAAGTCCTTTAGATAAGATGCTGGGGCTATGTAGACAGAGTGGATCAGACTGGCGCAAGCCAAGATGGCTGTGGATCTGAGAACTGACCCTCAGCTTCAGGACCCCTTCATTACAATGCCTTCCCTGTAAGGTCTCCTCCCCCAAGGCAACACACAGCATTTCTGAGCACACTTTGGGCAATATGCAAACTCATACCTGCCTGGTAACTAAACTCCACCCTGTCTGAGACCCTTGTCCTGCGTAATTAATGACTTTCCTTTGGGAGCCCATGCAAATGAAATATATCTTTTTTTTTTTTTTTTTTTGGTGGAACTGAGGATTGAATTCAGGCCCTTGTGCTTGCCAGGGAAGCGCTTATTCTACTGAGTCATCTCTCCCACCCTAATATCCTTTGTTAAAGGCTGCTCTGTCTGTGGAGTGGCCAACTTTGCTATCTCTTTCCTGGCTCTGCCTATGGGGTACTTAGATCCATTTCTTTTTATGATAAACTTTCACAGGACCGGCGACATAGCTCAGCAGATTAAGCACCAATTTAAGAAAGCACATGCACTGGGGTTCATCCCACCTCGAGGCACTCTGATTCAGTGTCCGAGATCAGATGTGGTGGCACACACCTGTAATCCCAGCATTCAGGAGGCTGAAAACAGGTTGAGTCTGAGCTGCTTAATGAGCCCCTGTACCAAAATATATTTTAAAAAATTAATAATAATAATAATAAACTTCTTTATTTCCACTAAGATTCATCCATGTGTTGATTTCCATCTAATACTGACAGAGACCCATGTTAATCTTCAACATCAGGACCAAGAACCGTAGATACTTTTACTTATTTTTTTGGTTTTTTGGTGGAACTGGGGATCGAACTCAGGCCCTCGTGCTTGCCAGAGCCATAGATATTTTTCATGTGGGCCATGCTCGGTGAGACTTAGGGAATAAGAAGCCATGTAAATCTGGCTTTCCCCCTCCCCCAGTACTGATCACTGAGCCCAGGGCCCTTGCACTGAGTTACACCCCTTTCTTATTTTGAGACAGGGTCTTGCTTGGTCCTTGGGTTGAATTAGGCTGGGCTTGAACTTGTAATCCTTGTGTCTCACTCCCACACTAAGATGACAATTCTGTGTCACTGCAGCCAGCCAAGCGTGACATTAATAAAGCCCAGGAGTAACAAGGCAGCACTTTCGCAGCTGGCCATAACATGGCTTGTGCTTTTTGGTCTTTTAATCTGATCTACGTGCAGAGGGAAAAGTGATGTTTTCCCCACAAATCCTGAAAGGACAGGACTGGCAGCAGTAGGAATTGGCCCTCCACTGATGGGGCTTTTATTTATTTGTTTGTTTGTGTGTTTGTTTTGGAGGCAGGATTTTAGGCTGGCCTCAAAGTGGTGGCAATCCTTGTGCCTCAGCCTCCCAAGCTCTGGTATTACAGGTGTGCACAAATTTATCCTGCAGCTCCTAGAGCTTCCTGCCCTTCCCAGGTTAGATGCTGTGTCTGCAGGGCAGTGTGGAGTGCAGTGGTCTCTTACCCACACCCTCCTCACCCTCAGATCCTCCCTCCAGCGCCAACATGGAAGATCCTTTCGTATCCCCTCTCAGTTTGACTGCTGGCGAGAACCAGCTTTGACATGACTTTTCCCCCTCTCCCATCTCTCTTCTTCAGCACTTTTCTGGTCCTTCTCTAAACTGAGGGGCAATGCACAGAGGGAACACAAACAATGATGAATAGACAAAGGGGTTAGACACACTAGCCAGAGCAAAGGTAACAACCCCTACCAGCATTGTTGCTAACGTTTATCATGTTATTATTTGTGTTGAGCACTGAGCCTGGTAATTCCATTGTCCTTCCAGCCAAGCCAAGGCGGAAGGTAGTATCAGCACCATCTTAAGAGGAAAGTGGCAAACTCAGAAAACAGTATTCTAAAACATGGCACTGCAGTGAGCTGAACGCTGGAAACCAAATGCCTTTAGGAGCAGCCTCAGAAACAAAGCCTCTCTCTGATCTGCTCTCCTATTTCCTGTTCCCCTCTCATCACTAAAGCAAGCTGAAGAACAAAAACCAGGATTCTTCTTCCCCAGTGTGAGTTACGGATGGTAGAATCCCTTTCTCCAAAGCCAACCACAAACCCTACAAATATACTCTAATTTCTCCCTGCCTTTCTGTGGTATAAGACTTGGCCATAAAGAAATGTTATGATTGACCTGGTCTAAGAGTAAAGAATAAGATCTTTCTTTCAGACAGATCCTGCTCCAGTTGGAAAAAATACCATGCAAGCTGAGAATAATCTGAACAGACAGGCTGTGCTGGATTTCCTTTCTTGGTGTATTCCCATTACACCCTACCCTTTTGTCCAATCACATTGCTCCATGGTTGTCTATACAGACTCTTTTGTCCAATATCATTGCTTTATAGCCCTCTACACCATACCCTTTTGTCCAATCACATTGCATCATGGCTGTCTCTGCTTCGTGGAAGCTTAAGAATAATAGCAGATTTCCCTTGGTTTTTGGATCATTTCCCTGAAGGCCCCTATGTTATATAAAAGTATAATTAAGTAAATGTATTAGGCTTTGGTCTTGCTAACCTGTCTTTTGTTATAAAAGTGTTGGCCATGATCCTTTGAGGAGTAAGAGAAGGTATCACAACTTCCAGTCTCTCAGAGCCACACAGTAGAGCAATGCTTTTTGTCTTTTATTTTATACTTTACTTTAGTTTGCAGTGCTAGGGATCAAACCCAGGGTCTCCATCATACTGCAGGTGCTGTACCATAGAGCTACATCCCCAGCCCCCTTTGAGTCTGTTTAAAATAAAGGAGAAATCAAATGATGCTCAGAGTTTCCTGGGAACCTGCTAGAAATACAAATATTCTCAAGTCCATGGTATCTGACCAGTGTGGTCCCAGAGCCATACAGCTGAAACTTCACTGTACTTTTGAATTAGTGTTTCTGAAACAAATCTGGACACTAGAGCCACATGGGCCTTGGGTCATATGTGGTGTTGCTTCTGGTCACCTCCCTGGGCCCTTCCTCTCACCTACTCCCCACCCTGTCCCAGATGCTGCCATCCTTCACCACTGAGATGGCAGCTGGCTGTGTTGATGAGAGGAGGTGTGTCTGTCTTTGCTGTGTATTCCTCAGGCCTGCACAAAAACACAAAGCGGGTCATATTGGATGCACAACCCCAGCGCTCAGCCAAGGCCAGCGTGCCACTGTCCTGTCCCAAGCTAGCAGCCCCTGCTCCATCAGGGGGTTGCCTCCCAGGGGCCACTTGGCCTGCCTGATCCAGATACTGGTCATGACCTGGCATGAGGGTGCGGTGCCCTGTGGGAAGGGCTGCCCATCTGCCATGATGGGGACGTGGGGTCTGTAGGAAGAGTAGAGTGACCCTCAGAATGGGGCTCTGCACTGGGCCCAGAAGATGAGGTTTCCTACTTCTGACTGGCACAGCTCAACTGCAGCAGTAGTCTCAAGCACATGAGTGATTCTGATGCAATCAAAAATTGAAACCACGGGTTATCAAGAAGCTAAGGAAGTTTGAAGGAGGTGATGTAGGGCAGCCGTGAAGGGCAGTAGCTCATGAATGAGACAAATCAGGGCTTGGGTCTCAGTCATTTGCTAGGTGACCATAAGCCAGCTATGTAATGCTGTGTATCTCAGGTTCTTCATTCCCAAATTAGAGACAGTTCACCCTCACAAGAATGTGGTGGGAGGCAAAATATGGCTAATGTTTAAATTTAAAAATAACTTACTGCAGTAAAAGATGCATTGCCAAGAGTGAAGGGACAAGGGTGTGTTTGTAGCAAGGGAGAATGCTTCGAGTATTTTTAGGAAAATCAAGCACAATACGTCTTTTATTGTAATAGAGGTTTTACTTTAACCACTCGCTGTAGTCTTTGACTGACTTGTGTTGATCAAGCACTGATGGCAATTTCTGTCAATCAAAACACTGTGGTATGCCCTCTACCAAATTAATCACTAGATTTGCCACCAGGGGACTTCTGGCTTTTTTTCAAAGCAAAATGACCAGGGTAAACATTTGAAATTGACTCAGGACATGAGGCAGCTCTGATAGTATAAAAAAAGATACTCACCAAAGAGGACTTCCAGAGCTGCTTCAGAGAGTGACATGAAAGTGGGATCAATATGATTAAGGCAGAGTGTTCTGAGGGAGATTAGTGGCCATGTGTCATTCACTTCAATAATTTAGAAAGATGTATAGATGCATTATATTTTTTGACCGTGCCTCATAAGATTTTGATATAAATATTAACAATTTATCCATGAATTGTGTACATGTGCCACAACATCTGACATATAGTAAATAATAAATGCTATTGTTTTAGTGCCTTAGTTTTCTGAAAAGCAGCAAAATAGCAGTCTTTGCCCCTGAGCTGGGCTTCATTTTTCCTTCTAGCTGCCTCTGATCCTTCTCCTCAGATCCTGGGAGTATTATGCTTAAACATGCCATCAACTCCAATTCTACCCTCAACATATTTCCTCAGCAAACATTTCCTGGATGACCATTCTGGGGAGCCCATTCATTCATCCATTCAGAAAATTACCATTGGAAGTATCTCTCTGCTTCTTACTAATTTTAATGGATCAGTTCAGTGACTGTCCCTAGAACTGTCACCAACACTTTCCCATCTGGCTCTGAATGTCCACCTGTAATGGGTGTTGCTATGCCCTGCCCAAAAGGCCTCTACTAGGTTGGTAGAGCCCTTCCGCAGCTGTTGAGAGCATCGGTTGCCATAGGCTTACAGGCTGCCCTTCTCTAGATTTGTCTCTGGCCCATGGGGGCTGCCTGGTTCAGCAAAGGTTACTCTATTCCCAGGAGTAGCTCTCAGATGGTTAGCTGATTTGGGGTACAGAAGCCCATGCCCCACAGCTACTCCTGGCAGACCAACTCCCAAGTGCCAGTTGACTCCAGCAGTACTAAAAGACACTGGCCAACAAGTATTCTGAGAAGTACCCATGCCTGCTCAGTATCAGTGTGCCTTCACATAAAATAGCTAACTTGTGAGCCAGAGATGGAATAGGACAGTGTCCCTGTGATCATCCAGACACCAAGCACTTTTAGGAAGTGAGGGGACCTGACAGTTACAGATGACCACAAGAGCATGAGGGAGACCTGGTAAGAACACAGTGTAGACACCAGTGTGGGCACACAGGTGAGAAGGGGACAAGCTGCTCCTAAGATGAAACGGTAGAGTGTGGTTTGTAGGCACACACCCACGCGGGTACACTGAGGCCCAGGTAGGTGGCCTTGGAATAAAGGAACAGGTGGCAGTGATTTGTGGCCAGGATCCCTCTCTTGAATGGCATGGGGCAGAAATGTCTGCCCATCCCAAGGCCTGTTATGTTAGCAGACAGACTGTTTCTTAAGTTGATTCTCGCTCTTCTCAAAGTTATCCCAATAAAAGAAATTTCTGTTTGGGGGCAGCCCATCCCCTGTCCTTAAGCTGGGACAGCTTTGTGCTACAGTGACACATTTCTGACATCACTTTCAACACCAAATGTGGAGTTTTCAACTCCAGAGGTTCCCATGGATCAGCCCCTGAGACTCAATACTTCACTAGAACTTTTCACAGAACTCAGGAAAGTGACAAAGGTACTGCTATAAGAGAACAGAACTATAGTCGTGTATAAATCTTCACTTGTTTTATTTTTGATTCTAGAATCAGGCAACATTTCATTCTTTAATAGGAATATTTTGATGGACTAACCGGAAAGGCTTGGTTCAATAGAAAAGAAATAAAAAGAGCAGAAGCTGAAAACACAATGTGGATTGGTCATTGCAAAGTTACTTCCCTTGTAAAGTATGGGACAGTGAAGTAGAACAGTAGAAAAACAAGAGATTGGTTAACACCCAGTTACTTGGAGTTGCCTTTTTCTGTGTAAGGACTAAGGCAGAGAAGCCTTCGTTAGCATGCCAAATGAAACCAGCCTGTTTGGAAAGTTCAGTACTATCTCCTCCTGATTTCTCAGAAAGTCAGATAACAGCTGATTTCTGTTCGGTGATGTTTAACTTATTGTGGTGTGGAGCCTCATCCAACACAATGGCCTATCCAATCATGTTTATTTCAATGTACCACACAGGGGCCAGATAAAGAGCTTATAATAAAGGGTCCAGATAAAGAACCAGCCAAGGAGGCGAGCAGAGGGGTCCAGCAGCCAGAGCCTCTGTCCCTGTGCGCTGCATGACCACCCTCCAGTTCACCAACTCCAGAGCTCTCCCAGTCCACTGGGCAGGGACCTGTGGTAGTTTCATTGTGTAAGTGGTATTACTTCCAGTCATTGTATCCCTTAGCTTTCTGTTGCTGTGGCACAATCTCTGACATAATCAACAGCCTTGTGGCTTTAGAGGTTTGGTTATGGTTAGTTGGCTCCTTTGTTCAGGCCTGTGGGGAGGCGAGAGCATTATGGTAGAAGCACATATGGAGGAGTCCTGTTGGCCTCATGGCAGGCAGAAAGCAGAGAATGAGAAGGGGTCAGGGCGCCCACACCTGTTCCAAGGCCCCACCCTCAGAGACAATCTTCCTCCCTGTGGGCCCCACCTCTTGGAAGACAGCTATGCTCAACAAAAATCATCAATGTCACACCTCTTTTTTGCTGCACACCTCTTTTTTGTGTGCATTTTATGTTTTATGTGATTTTTTTCAATGCCAAATGATATTTAAGAATATTGGTACATTTCTCAGTCGTTCATTCCATCACTGTTAGATGATCTTTTTCTTTCTTTTTTTGTACAGTTTTGTTTCGTGAAAAAATAAAAACTGAATGTTATAACAAAATAATAAGAGAATAACAATAGTTAAATGCTATAAATTGTTATTTTCAAGGTAGTTATCTTCAAAATAACTACTCAGAGTACAAGACATAGAGAAGTTTCTTTCTTACAAAGAAGAAACAGATATAGCACAAAACTTTCTTTCTAAGCTAATTCTGTGGAAGTTTTGCTGGCCTGGCTCATCTTGAACCTATTTAGGAGTCATTTTTACTAGCATATAAATGATAGAAACTCTCAAGAATTTTAGAGCTCTATGCTACGAACCAGGGACAGATGTCCAACATAGTCATCTGTGGATACAGGACAGCCTCCTCATACTGAAATCTTCAAATGCTCAATTCCTTCTTTAGGA
The DNA here is from genome assembly GCA_004027165.1 of Ctenomys sociabilis. NCBI lineage: Eukaryota > Metazoa > Chordata > Mammalia > Rodentia > Ctenomyidae > Ctenomys > Ctenomys sociabilis. The sequence continues at coordinate 2,898 of PVKA01040958.1, read as the reverse complement.
TGGCATTCAGCCTGGCACAGTGGCACATGCCTCTAATCCCAGGACTTGAGGGGCTGAGGCAGGAGGATTGCTTCAAGTTGGAGGCCAACCTGGGCTACATAGTGAAGACCTCCTGCACTACATAGCAAGATACTGCCAAGAAGAAAAGAACAGGGCACAGCATTTGCATACAATTTACACTCATTCTCCATATAATTTAAGTCATGTCTGGGCTACCTCTAATACCTTAGACAATGTAAATGGCTGTCATACTGGATTATTTAAGGAAAATGACAAGAAAAAAAAATCAACACCTGCTCAGTACAGATGCAATTTTTGTGTTTGAGTATTTTCAGTCCACAGTTGGTTGAATCAGCAGATGCGAAGTTTGCAGGTGTGAGGCCCCAGCCTCTTTGGCCAGCTTTTCCCTTGTTCTATTCTACTTCACCTTTGTGTTTAAATGTTTTACCTGAATCTAGGCCCGGAGTGAGGAGCCTGCCTGTAATCTTGACTATTTAGAGAGCTGTGTCAGGAAGATAAAAAAATTGAAGGCCGGTCTGGGAAACTTATAGAGAGACTGACTCAAAATAAACCTCAGAACGACTGTGAGTGGAGCTGAGCGCAGGGAGCCTGGGTTCGATCTCCAGTCCCACATGTGAAGGAGCTCCCCTTCCAGTTCTACTCCGAGAGGCCCAGCTTAAAGCACACCTGGAGCTTTCCCCACAGGGGCTTGTGTGTCCTTCACCTTTCTCCTCTGAGAGCCTTTTGAGATTTAACCCTCAGCTTATTTACCTTTGCCTTGCTGTGACACCCAGCACAGTGGCCTCCCATGTGTACGATTCTCATTACATTGTATGGCACAAGGAGCATATTTTGAAATTGTTTGCACAGTGAGGCAAGGTCAAATCACTGACTTCTTTTCTCCCACTGTGTTCCCCTTCCCCCAGGTCTGGTGCAGGCTCAGATCTGTTTATTGGGAGAACAGAGGCCTAGGACTTCCAGAACCTAAGACCAGGCCCTAAGACCATAGGCATCTGCTGGTCCTGCCCATTGCAGGTCCAGAAGCTGAGCAGAGCCTTGAGTATTTTTGTTCCTTCCAGCTTCTTGGCCTGATCAAATTAAACACTCCCCAAGAGTAAATAAATGTGGCAAAGATAAAGCAAATATGTTTTCCTCATTGGATTGGATCACCACTTGTGTGGGTTCACACGTGGGACAGCCAGAATGCTTTGACTAAATCAATGTGGCCATCAAATAATTCACTTGTTTATGCCCAAGCTCTCAGCTTCTGTGTCATTATCTACCAGAGTAAGAATTCTTCGTATTGCTGAAGACTGCTTTCAACATGGCAAAGTTCCTCAGCCTAATGTTCTCACCATGTTGCCATGCACAGGAAACTAGCTCCAAAGCAGCACAAGGGTAGCCCTGCGGAACTGCAGAGTGGAGGAAAGTTAGAGGCAGGTCTCTCTCTCCCTTTTCTGAGTCTTGTAGTGTGGCACTTCTTTTCTTTTTATATATTTGGCACAGGTCTCACTGCACAGTTTGGACTCCTAGTGATCCTCTTTTCCCAGCCTCCCAGGGCTGGGATTACAGATGTGTACCACCACGCCCGGACTTACTGGCTGACTCAGCACACCTGGGGGTGGGGTCAGCGTGGCATGTGATGCTGGAGATCAAGCCCTGGTACCTGCGCTTGCCTAGGCAGGTGCTTAGTCCATTGAGCTATCTTGCCAGACACCTGCAGTGTGCTTCTGACAATTAACTTTCAATTCTGTTTTCTTCTCATATATTATGCATGGACTTGCTCCCAGGCCTTGATTTCCTGCTTGAAAGAAACAGGATGCTACCTGTGACCCCCCACAATATGGGAACCTTGGTTCTTCCCAACCTAAAAGGTCCCTATGATCACGCGGGTGGCCACTGATCCACCACAGTGGCCCACAGTGAGGGTGATCCTATGCTAATCCTGAAGCAGTGCCTTATTCTACTAATTTACATGCATTAATTTATGAATCCTCATCCATGAGGTGTAGGTACCACTAATAGGACCCTTTCACACATTCAAGAAACAGAATTCAGAGGTGGTTTGTTTTGTTTTGTGCAGTACTAGAGGTTGAACCCACAGCCTTTACCCTGACCTATATTCCCAGCCCTTTTTTATTTTTTGTTTTGAGACAGCATCTCACTAAGTTGCTAACTTGCACAGGCTAGACTGGAATTTGTGATCCTCCTGCCTCACCTTCCAGAGTGCTGGGATTACAGATGTGTACTGCTGTACCCAACAGGCTCAGAGACATCAGCGTAGCAGTTCTACATGACACAGCTGGATTTTGGACCCAGTGGTCTGGCTAAAGATTAGGATTATACTATAATGCCAGGTGGGATTGTGGAGGACCACCTGAACAGCTATTCTTGAAAGAAGAGAGATTGTCTCCATTTTGGCTGAGCACCAGAGCCCCAAACATTTGATACTATCTCAATATCATAATGCAAATTACTTTCTCTGCATATGGCAGAGGTAAATGTAGGCCACCCACCTAGCTCAGCTCACAGTAGTCACCTATTTCCCACAGTTCTCAGTCATTCCTTCTCAAGCCACTCCTTCTCCACTGAATAAAACCTGGGTGCCTCCCTGGGTCAGCCTCTTTGTTCTGGAAAGCCATCTTCATGGCTGGACTTAGGGCCCCTTGGCTCCCCTGTAATTATAAATGTGTTTTAGTGTCTTTACTTTCACCATGGGTTGCACCGAGAGTGGTAGATTGGAATTAACTTGGTGAGATTCCAATAATATATCTTTGGGATTACAAAATTAACTTCTTGGATCAAGACAAGAACCTGAAGGGGTCTCCTACAGGGAGGAGCCATAATAGCAACTGTTAACATTCATTACACCTTAAGTATATGCTGCAATCCTCTGTA
>PVKA01040957.1:0-18399 GCA_004027165.1 Ctenomys sociabilis | reverse complement strand
TCAATGTAAACGGACTCAATTCTCCAATTAAGAGAAATAGACTGGCACAGTGGATTAGGAAACAAAATCCAACAATATGCTGTATACAAGAAACACACTTAACTCAAAAGGACATTCATAGGCTCAAAGTCAAAGGATGGAAAACAATACTGCATGCCCCAGCACCTCAGAAAAAAGCAGGAGTAGCAATTCTGTTCTCCGACAGTCTCAACTTCAAACCAAGAATGATTGAACGACACAAAGAAGGCCACTATGTATTGGTCAGGGGAAAATTTCAAGAGCAAGAGGTAGCACTCATAAATATCTATGCACCAAACACAGGAGTACCCAACTATGTAAGACAAATCTTAATGGACATGAAAAACCTAATGTCTAAGAACACAATCTTAACAGGAGATCTTAACACACCCTTATCTCAAAAAGATAGATCAACCAGACAAAAAATTAGCAAGGAAGTAGAAGAACTGAACAAGAGCTTGGAACAAATGGACCTGGTGAACATATACAGAGTGTTCCACCAAACCACAGCTGAATACACATTTTTTTTCCAACTGCACACGTGTCGTTTTCCAAACTAGACCACATACTAGTCCAGAGGTCATACGTAAGTATATGCAAGAAAACAGAAATTATCCCATGCATATTATCTAACCATAGTGCAATGGAATTGGAACTAAATGACAAAAGAAACCAGAAAAATCCACTAAATTCATGGAAACTAAACAACATCCTACTCAGCAATCAATGGGCCACAGAAGAAATTAAACAAGAAATTCAACAATATCTACAATTCAATGAAAATTCAAGCACAACTTACCGAAATTTATGGGATGTGATGAAAGCAGTTCTTAGAGGGAAAATCATAGCTATGAACTCACACATTAGGAAAACAGAACGGGAACAAATTAGTACCCTAATGTTGCACCTCTGACAACTAGAAAAAGAAGAGCAAACAAAACCCAGAGCGCAAAGACACGAAGAAATCATAAAGATTAGAGCAGAAATGAATTCAATTGAGATGAAGAAAACAGTTCAAAGAATCCACTAATCAAAAAGTTGGTTCTTTGAAAAACTATATAAAGTTGATAAGCCTCTAGCCAACCTCATCAAAAAGAGGAAAGAGAAAATTCAAGTACATGCAATAAGGAATGAAAAGGGGGAAATCACCACAGACACAGCAGAAATTCAGAAGATTATCAATAGTTACTTCTAGAATCTTTATGCTCACAGAATAGAAGACACAGAAGAAATGGTCAGATTCCTCGAAAGGTACAAATTACCAAAACTGAATCAAGAAGATATAACAACTCTCAATAAGCCAATAACAGCCAATGAAATAAGAAACATAATAAAAAGCCTACTGACAAAGAAAAGTCCAGGTCCTGATGGATCCACAGCTGAATTCTATAAGAAATTTATAGAAGATATAATCCGCACACTCCACAAACTCGTCAATGAAATTGAAAAGAAACAGTCCTCCCAAAATCATTTCTGGAGGCAAAACCAGGGAAAGACATAAGCAAAAAGGAGAACTACAGGTCAATCTCCCTCATGAACATAGATGCAAAAATACTCAACAAAATCCTGGCAAATAGAATAAGAAAATCATACACCATGACCAGGTAGGATTCATCCCAGGGATGCAAGGATAGTTGAATATTCAAAAATCTATAAATGTAATACACTATTTCAATAGACTGAAATGTAAAAACCACATGATCATCTCAATTGATGCAGAGAAAGGTTTTGACGAAGTCCAGCACTCATTCATGTTCAAGGTCCTACAGAAAATTGGAAGAGATGGACTCTACCTTAACTTGATAAAAGCCATCTATGACAACCCAAAAGCTAATATAATCCTAAATGGGGAAAAAACTGAAAACTTTTACTCTTAAATCAGGCACAAGACAAGGATGTCCTCTATCACCCCTCCTATTCAATATAGTCTTGTAATCCTTAGCAACAGCCATTAGAAAAGAGGGAGAAATAAAGGGAATAAGAATTGGTAAATAAGAAGTTAAATTATCACTATTTGCAGATGACATGATACCTTACCTGGAAGACCCCAAAAATTCTACCAAGAAACTACTAGAACTGATACGGAAATTCAGTAGCATAGCAGGATACAAAGTCAGTACTCAAAAGTCAATAGCATTCCTCTACACAGATAACAAACACACTGAAAGGGAAACAATAGAAACAATACCTTTTACAATAGCACCTCGGAAAATGAAATACCTTGGGATTCACCTAACCAAGGAAGTCAAAGATCTTTTCATGGAAAATTGCAGCACCCTAAGAAAAGAGATTATAGAGGATTTCAGAAAATGGAAAGATATTCCATGCTCCTGGATAGGAAGAACCAACATCATGAAGATGGCCATACTCCCAAAATTTCTGTACAGATTTAATGCAATCCCTATCAAACTGCCACCAATATATCTCCCAGACCTAGAGAAATCATTCCTAAAATTTATTTGGAACCACAAATGACCTAGAATAGCAAAGGCAATCTTGGCCAATAAAGACAAGGCAGGAGGCATCACAATTCCTAACTTGAAATTGTACTACAAAGCCACTGTGATAAAATCAACATGGTATTGGCAACAAAATAGATCTGAGGATCAATGGAATAGATTAGAAGGTGCAGAAGCATCTACGAACACACTCAGCCATCTGATCTTCAACAAAGGTGCCAATCGTACTTACTGGAAGAAAAATAGCCTCTTTAACAAATGGTGCTGGAAAACATGGCTTTCTACATGCTGAAAACTAAACCTTGACCCAGCTCTATCACCATGCACTAAGTTCAAGTCAAAATGGATTAAAGATCTAAACATTAAAACAGAAACACTCAATCGCCTGGAAGAGAAAGCAGGAGGAACTCTTGAAGACATAGGGGTAGGTAAAGAGTTCATGAACAAACATATATTTGCACAGAAAGCACTTGAAAGAATCAACAACTGGGATCAACTCTTCTTGAGAAGCTTCTGCACATCAAAAGAAATTGTCAACAGAGTGAAAAGACAACCCACAAATTTTGAAAAAATCTTAATAAGCAATCAGACAAAGGTCTGCTGTCTAGAATATATAAAGAACTAAGATATAACAGGGCCCTCAAATTTAAAGACCCCATTCAGAAATGGGCATCTGAGATGAATACACACTTCTCAGAGGATGAAATTAAAGAAGCGAATAAATATATGAAAAAATGCTCCACATCACTAGCCATCCATGAAATGCAAATAAAAACAATACTGAGATACCATCTCACTCCAGAAAGAATGGCTATCATAAGGAAGTCAACCAACAGCAAATGTTGGCGAGGTTGTGGGGAAAAGGGAACACTTCTCCACTGCTGGTGGGAATGTAGACTGGTGCAACCATTATGGAAATCAGTGTGGAGATTCCTTAAGAAACTAGGACTGGAAATCCCATTCAAGCTAGCTATACCCCTACTGGGAATTTTCCCAGAGGAACTGAAAACACTGTATCATAATGATATGTGTGTAGCTATGTTTATAGCAGCACAATTTGTGACAGCAAAATCTTGGAAACAACCAAGATGTCCGTCACATGAGGAATGGTTGAAAAAGATATGGTATTTCTATATAATGGAGTATTACTCAGCTATTAAGAATGATAAGCTTGAAGCATTTATATTGAAGTGGATGCTACTTGAACATATACTCATAAGTGAAATAAACCAGACACACATGTGTAAATATCATATAGTCCTCCTAGTATAAGAAGTGAAAAGAAGAAATACAAATGGAAATGCACAACAACAACTAAAAACAATTGAGTCAGATAAGGCAAAGTGAATGGCATATGCTGCAGGATACTAATCAGCTTTTCTTCTGGATGGTTAACAACCTAAGTTCACAGGTCAAAATTGGAGAAATAGAAGAGCCACAAGGCCAGCCAACATTTTGGCCCTAGCCTTTCAAGGTCAGCGAAGACTCAGGACATAGGAGAACCTGTACTGCAATATCATGAATCTTAGTTTAGCTCCAAATTTTCTGAACAAGGAGATTATGGAGCCACAGAGGAAAGAGATCGAAGTTCTATAGTGTGCCTGGGGAGAGTCCCATGGAGAGAAAATTTTCTCACAAGCTCTCACAGAGAGCAAACTGGTCAAGCATTAGCCATGACTCATCTGCATGGATGACACAGACAAAGGATCTACAGAATATGGTACAGGACTAAAAGATAAACCCTGAGGGGACTTCACTGACCTCATAAGAAACAAAAAGTACATGTGTTGCTATATAGGTCTTGTTCTTTCTAGGTCTTAACTATCTAGCAGAAAAGTATAAAAATGAGGTATACACCATGGGGCCATAATAATAAGTTGAGCTGTAAATGGCTATGGTAGACAACTTCTTCAGGTAAGTCACTATTGTTGTGGAGTGCTGGACTTTGTTGGATTGTGTCATTGAGTTCAGGCACCTAAATTAGTTGAATGACAATGGAGTGCTTATCTTTGAGAGGTGCAGACAAAGGAAGGGGTATAGAAAGGAAGAATCATGATGCGTGTGTATGAACAGTACAGTTGGGATAGATAACGCTGTGCTTCTACATAATTCTATAAGAGGCAAGATCTGCACTAATGGTGGTTGGACAGGATATTATGTTGGCTTCTAGTACTATGGGCAACCATTAGGAAAATAACAAGGTAGAAAGTATTAATTATTGAATCTTTGTTTTGTTTTGTTTTTTTTTTTTTTGGATACCAGGGATTGACCTCAGGACCTTGTGCTTGGCAGGCAAGCACTTATTCCACTGAGCTATCTCCCCGGCCCCCAATTATTGAATCTTTGATGTAATTCAGATATAAAAAATAAGATACGTAAACAGCTACACTCTCTTAATCTACTGATAATAGACATATGCTACAGACATATGCTATAATAATGTCTGTAAGTATAATAGCATGTATGCACCTTCTACAATACCAAAACATTATGAAAAGTTTTCAATGTATTAATTTATCAAATCCATTTTGTCAAGGTATCTTAAAACTGTCTCATTGATGTTTGTACTTCAATAAAATAAAAATTAAAAAAAGAATAACCAAATCCATCAAAAAATGCAGCATAACGAGATCACCCAGCAGAACAGCCCAGGAGAACCAGCAGCTCCCAACACCTCCCCACCAGCTTCCCTAACCACTTTGCTTCTTATTCTCAGTTCTGTCCCTTATGCTGTTGACAACAGTCCTCAAGCGGGCCTCCCACGTGCAGCACATGCAGGTTCAGTTCATCTGGGTGTTACAAGTTGACAACTAGGTGTCAATCTACCATCACGGATACACCTGAAAAATACAATATTGAGTGAAATAAACCAGACACACAGGCTTCATGGTATCTTTGGAGTGAGGAAAATTGCAAGCAAATAAAATGATAAAGAATGGTTAGGAAGAGTGGCACAAGGAAACAAGGAAAAGGTTAAGAGAGAAGAGATACAGAAATGATAGGAATAAAAATATTCAGTGCAAACACTGTACTCCAAAATATGAGCTAAGACAAATAATATCAATAAGTATGACAAAGGTGATAGGGGAACCATAGGAACAGGAGAAAAATAGAGGGAAGGTGAATAAGATCTTTTTTTTAAAAGAAAACAAGCTTTAATATGTACATATAACCACTCCCCAAGATGATTTTAAACTGCATGAATTGCAACTGTATATGCATATATTATATTTACCGTACGGTATTTAAGCTTGTGTGTCTGCTAATGTTAATCTGTGTTTTCAGCTGCTTTTCAATACTAACATCAATACCTCAGTGCTGCCTCATATCATCATGCACCAGATTATCATGAGAACCACATACTCTAGATGCCTCATGCATGCAGGTCACAGTATAGTCCATGTTCCTATAAGAATCTAACCCCATAGGCAGCAGGTCTCAGCCAGTCATATGAGTGAGAGTGTGGCTGTAGGTAAAGATGAAGCATCACTCCCATGCCCCCTGCTCATCTCCTGCTGTGTGACCCAGTCCTTAACAGGCCACAGACAGATATTAGTCTGTGACCCAGGGCTTAAGACCCCTCTTAAAATTGATAGAGAATAAAAAAGGATGCAGGCTATGTATAACAATTTGTAGTAAAAAGAGCAGTGTTGAATGCATACAATATGAGATATTGAGCTATTCTACAAAGCCATAGTAATGACAAAAAAGAAACCACACAAAAGCAGGCATTAGAGCAAAAGAATAGAGTAGACATCAAAAAAATACACACACATTCCACATTCATTTTATTTTTGACAAAGGGACCCATAATATATGCTAAAGACAAGAACAGTTTCTAAAGGAAACGATGCTAGGAAAATGGTTGCCCACTGTCCTGGTTACTTTCCTCTCACTGGTGGGACAGATACCTGGCACCCAAAATGAAGGAGGGAAAAGTTTATTTAGCTCACAGTCGGTGGAGGTTTCCATATTCAGCTGGCTCCAACACAGAGTGGCATATGACACAGAGAACAGCCATTCATGGTGGCAGCAAAGAGCAAGACAGCAACAGGAATGGCAGCAGCTCTGGTAGCTAGGTAAGCTCTCTCCCCTCCACACATCGTAAGGTAAAGTGTCTACCTCAGGGTGCTCACAGCTGTAATCCCAATATTGGACCAAGAATCAACTGCAAATTTCAGAAGTCACTCCATGATTGCATGAGCCTTTGGGGGACAACTAGACACAAACCATAACATTCTGCCCCTGGACCCCCAACAACTTATGTATATCCCTTTATGAAAAGACATTTTAGTCCATCTTTAAGAGTTTCCAGAAAAGTTAAAAACTTCCAACATTCAATGGCACAAGATAAACATTACCATTCCAAAGGTACATACAGCAGGATATGAAGCATTGGGACCAAAGCAAGTCCAAAATCCAGAAGTGCCAACTTTAAGTCCTGTAGTTCTATGTAGAATGTCGGAAGCAATCTATAGCAAATTGTGAGCTCCATGTGGCTCTGCCCGTATGGCTCTCTTGTAAGGTCCAGTGGATTTTCTCTTAGACTGGCTTTGCTCTCTCTTAGCAGTTTTCATTAGATGATCCATGTTCCTGGCTTTTCCGAACTTTTGGGGTTTCCACTGAACAGGCTTCTCAGTCACAGCTTTATACACTGCCCTCTCAAGGGCACATTGTCTGGCCTCTCGGGCCTTCTGACATCTAGGTGAAAGCCTTCTTAGCCTCAGAACTCCTGCATTCTGAATGCACCTAAAACCAACACCATATGGATGATGTCAAGGTCTGCTGCCAGCTGGAGCAGTAGCGAGGTTTCTTCTCTCTTGGTTTTAGGTGTCAAGGGCCTGTATTGCTGAGCACTCTGACCCTGATTCCAAAGAACAAATTCTTCATGCCAACACCATTCTGGAACATGGGGCTTTGTGGTTTTTCTCCTCAAAGCAAAGTCTTTTACCCTTGCAGTTCTGAGATTGCAAAAAGAGGATACCTGCCACCCACTGTGATGCCCTCGGGCCATTCTTTTCATTCTCTGATTCCTTTCAGATGAGGGAGATCCTCTTAGCTCTATCTTTGCAATCCACAGCTTTATTGGAGCTTCTTCTCTGGCCAAACTCACATTTTAAATTATCCTGGGTGGCTTTTCACTCTTGATTCTTAACATAAATCTGACTAAAAGCCCCCAACAATAGCCATGCTACTGACTCAGTATTTGACTACTTTGAGATTTATTTTGAAAGGTTAATCAGTCCACTATGTTTAATCTCAGTCTCTGGCAAAGTCTCTGGACATGGGCAAAATGCAAACAAGCTTTCTGCCAAGCCAAAACACACATGTCTGGAGTCCAACAACCAATGCTGTCCTTCTTCCCAGAAGAAACCTCCCTAGCCTGGTCTTCACAGGCAGGATTTCTATCTGCCTTCTGGTCCTCTGAGCTTTGGCCAGAATCTCTCATGTAGAACAACTGACGCTGTTCCAGTGCTTCTATTGTAGGCAGCATCTCCAAACCTGTCCTATCTCTTCCCATAAACCATTCCAAAAAGCTCATAATTCATATCATCAGGCCGCCACAGCAACAATCCCTCTTCTCTGGTATCAAATTCTGTGTCAGATATTCTTCTTTTGTTGCTGGGACAAATACTCAACACTCAAAGTTAAGAAATAAAAAGTTTACTTAGCCTATAGTCAGTGGAAGTTTCAGTCCATCCTCAGTTGGCTCCGAGGCAGAGTGGCATTTGGCACAGAGAACAGATGTTCGTGGTGGTGGCAAAGAGCAAGACAGCAAAGGGAGCAGCAGCAGCTCTGGCAGCTAGCTAGCCTCCCTCTCCTCCTCACATCGTAATGCAGAGTATCTGCCCCAGGGCACTCCCACCCATAATCCCAACATTAAATTAAGAATCAGTCACGAACTCCAGAAGTTATCCCATGAGTGCAAGAGGCTTTGGGGGGACAACTAGGCACAAACCACAGCACCCACATGTAGAAGATTAAAACTAGATTTCTATTTCTCATCCTGTACTACAATAAAAGTGAATGAAATGTCTATATAGAAAACCAGAAATTTTGTAACTGCTCCAACACAACATAGGGGAAACTCTTGAAGTCAAGACTCCCTGACTAAGACTCCAAAAACACAAGAATCAATGCTCAGAATCAACAAATGGAGACAAAAATCAACAAATGCAACTGACTTAAAGCAAAGAAAATAATTAACAGAGGGTCTCAGTTACTGTTCTCTCTTTGCTGGGACAAAATACCTTACATCAAAAATTAAGGAAGGAAAGATTTATTCAGATCAGAGTTTGTGGAGGTTTCAAGCCATACTAAGCCAGCTCTAAGGCAGAATGGCACGTGGAAGAGGGCAGCAGTCCATGGTGGCAGAAAGCAACAAACAGCAAAGGGAGGAGCAGCTTGCGCTGCTTCTAGAAAGCCTCTCTCCCTTCCTTCCACACTAACTCCGAGGAAGCGAAACGCTCCATTCGTCCTCAGTTCCTTTATATAGCCTTTAAGTGATGAGTTATGCTAGGGTTGGCCCTCTGTGCCCAAGGGAGGGCCTTCCATGCCCTGGGGTGTGAAACTACAGAGCCCATTTAGTTAATGTGACACATTGTCTTAACCACTACAGAGTGAAAATACAACCCAGTGAATGGGAAAAAAATGTTTACTACTCTTCTAAGAAAGGATTAATATCTAGAGAGTAATAATAGCTTATAAAATCACCATATGAAGAGCCCACTCAAAAGCAAGGAATTAAGCAGATGCTTCTCAAAAGAAATATAAATGATCAATACATTCATGAAAACAATATTCAGAATCTTTTGTCCATCAGAGAAATGCAAACTACTTTGACTTTCCATTTTATTCTGGTCAGAATAAACTCAGAAAATATGTTTCCCTTTAGAGAAATTCTAAAGTGCCCTTAATTCCATCTTATCCTATAGTCAGAATGCTATAATCAAGAATAAAAATATGTATATAAAAACCAGGATGCTGCTAAAGATATGGAGCAAAAACTTTCTCTTACACCACTGGTTACAATTATAGAGAATCCTCAAAAAACAAAATAGAGCTTTCATTTGCTCAAACTATACCAAAACTGGGTATATTTCTGAAAGCATACTATAGTGATACACACCTATCTGTGTTCATAAGGGCATAATTCACAATAGGAAAGCTGTGGAAACAGTGTCAGCATCTATCAACAAATGAATGCATAAAGGAAATGTGGTATATGTACACAATGGAATATTATTCAGTCATAAAGAAGAATGAAATCATGTCATTTACAGAAAAGTGGGTGGAACTAGAGACACTGTCAAATGATATAAGCCAGATTCATGAAGCTTAATATCATGTTTTCTCTTATATGAAATACCTAATAATGAGTAAAAAACAGGTAAGATTTGGAGATGAAGAGTGGGAAGAATGGGAGTGAGGATAACAGGAATGGGGCTATTGGTATTGAAAATTATCAAGATATGTCAAATCTGTATATTAATTTCCCAAAGTGAGCCTGACCATCCTGTTTTACATACACTAATTTTAAAGAGAAAGGATTAAGTGTCACAAACTTCTATACAATTCTAATAAGTGAATTCAGTGCCTCACTTTCACAAATAGACATGCCATCTAGATTAAAACACTTGACAAAAACACGAGTTAAATTATATTATAGATCAAGTGGACTTAATGGACATCTATCCAATAGCAATGAAAAGCACAGTCCTTTTCAGTAGCTGGTAAAACTTTCTCCAAAATAGACTATATTTTAGGTCATAATGTACAACTTACCAATACAAAAATTGAAGTCATCTCATGAATCCTTTCAGGTTACAATAAAATAAAGCTAGAAATCAATAAAAGAAACCACAGAAACTACATAAATACCAGGAAATTGAATAATACATGTTGAACAAACAGGGTATCTTTTAAGAAATCAGGAGGAAGAGAAAAGTCTCCCAGAATCAAATGATAATGACAGCATGACATATCAGAATCTGTAGGATAAAGTGAAGGCAGTTCTAAGAGGGAAATTTATAGCTATAAGTATCTATACTTAAAAATCAGAGAGATCTCAAAGAATCTAATGATGTATTTTAATGTTAAAATTAAGAACAATCCCAACCTAAAATTAATAGGAGGATAGAAATAAGAAAAGGCAAGAACTGAAATTAATGAGGTAGAGATGAAAAGAACAGTATAAAGGATCACCGAAGCAAAAATCAGCCTCTTGGAAAAGGTGAAGAAAGTTGATGAAAATGAGTGAAAAACCAAAGGAATGAAAAAGGAGAAAAGACTTAATGTGTAGAGATTAAAATACTATGTAATTGCATACACCATTGACCAGGGATCACAGGACAGGATATTTCTTCTTCATTACAAATGTAGGCAGGGCAATTCTCAGTGCAGGTCATCGTTAACTGGTCCTCACTCACCTCATTAAAAAAAATTCCATTATATTAGAAACTATACTCATCCACTGATTAATTCCTAGATCCTCATAGGGAAATCAATGCAAAGTACTCAATAAATAGTTAAGGGTGAGTTTAACTATTATGCATTTATTCTTCTACTCATTCATATGTGTATGAAATGGAAACACTTTAGTACCTCTACAACATTCACACTTCTTGTAGGTTTATATCATGCCAAAAGCTAAACCTTCAAGACCTCTGTAATTCCAGGCACAGTTGGCTGATCAGGTGGATACTGTGATGCTGGGTCACAGTCAGATTCCAGAGCAGATTCAGAGAGGATTCAGCATGTCACACAGACATGACCTATTTTGGTATGGTAATGAGTCAATAGGAGAAGGGCAGAAAAAGTCCTGGCCCACATAAACCTGAGCTGCTAGTTACTTTCTCCTTGCTGAGACAATATACCCAATACCCACAAGTTCAGGGAGTAAAGGCTTTCTTGGCTCACATTTTATAGAAGTTTCAGCCATTCATCAGCTGGCTCCAAGACAGGGTGTCTTGGCAGAAGGGCATTGTGGAGGAGAACCAGTTCATGGCAAGCAGAAGACAGCAAAACCAAGCAATCAAGGGAGAAGACAAACCTCTTTCTTTCCATTATATTGTTTGCATCCAGGCTCCTAGGAGTAGGGTGGTGCCAACAAATCTGTGCCCTGATTTAGTATTCATACTCCCCTAATCTTCACACTCTGTATTCAGCCTCCTCTGAAAAAGCCCCACCTATGACCACATGAGGCTTTGGTGGGACATCTAGACTCCACCTATAACAGATCTGAACAAGTAGTGGGTGGATAAATGAATGCACTGATGCATAGAGGAAAGGAGAGACCCAGAGGCCAGACACCTCCGGTTCTGTCCCTTCTGTTTCTCTACAAACGTATGTTATGAGCTGTGTCTGAGGACACCTATGTAGTTCCTATCTTCTTTGGTCATGGTTTTTTCTATGTATTTTAATTATTTTAAAGAGAAAAATAAAAATATAAATAGATCAGACTTTCAAAATAGGCTAATAGGAGAGTAATAATAACTCATGTATTATGTATTGGTATCTTCATAGTAATTACTCAGAGTATGACATACAAGCATGAACTATTGTACAAACAGTATTACAATGTTAGCACAAGCCTTTCCTTTCAATAAACAAAGAGAAACTAGGTGTACAATTAGTGTGTCTACTTTCCTTCCCTTTTCCCTCATCTCTTTCCTTTTGAAGTTTCTTCCCAAGAAAGAAGTCCTTTGTCTGAGACACAGTTGACTAAATTTTTTCCCATTCTGTGGGTTGACTTTTACTCTGCTGGTGATTTCTTTTGATATGCAAAAACTTTAATAAGATGAGATCCCAGTTACTGATCCTTTGAAGTATTTCTTGTGCACTTGGGGTTTTGTTCAAGAACTTTCTGCCTATACCTATGTCTTCAACATTTCTACTTACTTTCTCTTCCTGTAGATTTAGTGTTTTTGTTTTAATGTTTAGATCTTTAATCAATTTTTATCTGATAGCCTCACCTCACCTTCATTCAATATGTTGCATAAACTTTCAATGGACTTTTTAATCTCTGGGATTTCTGTTTGGATCTGTTTCATTGATCTTGTTCTTTTATTTCTTTAAAATTTTTTAATATCTCATTTTTTAAAAAGAAATATAAATTTTGTTTCTTTCTTGTTAGGCACTCATGATTTTCATCATTTTACTGAGCTCCTTTATTTTCTTATCTGTGTCTACTTTAACATGTTTCATTTTGATCGTCATTTCTTTTTGTGCCTTCTAGATTATATTTTCTAAGATATCTTAGATTTTTTTTTTTACTTCTGTTTCTATCATTTTAGGAATTTCTAGTAGTTGGCCTCCAGTTCACTCTATCCCTTTGTGCTCTGGACTTGCCCTGGATGGGCTGGGCATTTGAGCTTGCATTTTGCTTCTTCATCTTTTCATATTCTATTTTATACTTCTCATTTTCTGTGGTCATGCTTGTAAGATGTCATGTGCTAGACAGCTTTATCCATAGTATTGATGCTTCCCTAGGAAATGTCTGCTATTCTGGATATCTTCTAGGTGTAGGTGGTTCTTGGCCTTTCTGTCTATCCCAAGAACCCACTTTCTTTGTCAAGTTGCTATCTATTTGACTTAGGGATCATTCTTTTTGTTCTAGACTGTGGTGATGGCTATGATCCATTATAATCTCAATTTTTCATACAGGAGAGGAAAACTACTTATAACAGGTATGAGATCTTGGTGAAAATATTACAGTTATCAATAGCAATAGACTCAAAACTTAAAGAAGAAATTTAAAAAATGTCTACAGTTAAATGATAATGACAATATAACATACTGGAACTAAATAAACCAATATCAATCAATGAAATTGAAGATCTAATTTAAAAACTACTAATGAAGAAAACCCAGGCCTCGACAGATTCACTGCTGAATTCTGTGAGGAATTTAGAGACGATCTAATATCACTACTTCTCAAATTCTTTACTGAAATTGAAAGGAAAATAATACTCCCAAACTCATTCCTGGAAGCAGTATTATCCTGATACTAAAACCAGAAAGGGCACAACTCAGAAAGAGAACTAAAGGCCAGTCTCTCTAATGAATATAGATGCAAAATCTTCAAAAAGATACTGACAAACAGGATGCAGCATATCATCAAAAAGCTTATACACCATGACAGGAGGGATTCATCCCAGGAATGCAGGGATGATTCAACATATGCAATCAATAGATGTCATAATATTAACAGAGCCAATGGCAAAATCATCTGATCATCTCAATAAGTGCAGAAAAATCTTTGACAAAGTCCAATACACATTCATGATAAAAACTCTACAGAAAATTAGCATAGTCTTATCTTAATCTGATAAAAAGCCATCTATGACAAACCAACAGCAGACAACATACTAAAGTTTTCACTCTAAAATCAGGAACATGATAAGAACGTCCCTGTCTTCACTCTTATTCAACATAGCTCTGGAAACTTTAGTCAGGGCAATTAGACAAGAGAAAAAAGTAAAAAGAATAAGGATGGGAAATAGAGAAGTTAAATTATTGTTATTTGCAGATGACATAACACTCTACATAGAAGATCCTAAAATTCAACCAAAAATCTGCTCAATTTAATAAGCAAATTTAGAATTGTGGCTGGTTACTAAGTTCACATTCAAAAATAAATAGCTTTGATATTTGTTTCTCAATAAAACTATTTAAAAAAACAAAATAGCCTTCCTAACATGAATAAAAACTTACTGTGAAATTACAGAAACAATACCTTTCACAATAGCATCCCCCCCAAAGAAATACCTAGGAATCAATCAAATGAAGGACATAAAAACCTCTACAATGAAAACTATAGAGATGGGAAAACAGAAATTGAATAATATATCATAAAATGGAAATATATCCCTTGCTGTTGGGTAGGACAAACCAATATAATGAAAAAGTCCATACCTCCAAAAATTTTATACAGATTTAATGCAATTTTAATCAAAATTCTAACAGCATATGCTGTAGAATTGAAGAAAACAATTCTAAACTTAATTTGGAACCGGAAGAGATCTAGAATGGCAAAGGCAGTTCTGGGTAACAAAGGCAAAGCAGGAAGCATTGTAATCTCTGACTTGAAATCCTAGTATAAGGCTACCATGATTTTTTTTTTTTTGAAAAAGCATGGTAATGGGAATAAACAGATCTGAGGATCAATGGAACAAATTAGAAAATGCAGAAACAAACAACTTCAAACACACTCAGCCAACTTATGTTTGACAAAGGTTCCAAACACATTCGCTGGAAGGAAGACAGTCTTTTAAATAAACGATGCAGGAAAAACTGGCTTTGAACATGCCAGATTAAAATTGGATTCATGTCTTTCACCATGAACTCAACTAAATTCACCATGCACTAAATTAAATTCAAAATGAATCAAAGATGCAAATATTAAAAGAAACACTAAATCTGCTGGAAGATAGAATATCTTAAAAATCTTAAAGATACTGGTGTAGGCAAAGATTTATAAATAAAATCCTGATCACAGAGGAAATATCACCCCAAAACTGGGATTTTGTCTTATTAAAAAGTTTTTGCATAGCAAGAGAAACTGACAGAGTGAAGAGATCACCCAAAATGTGGGAAAAATGCTTGCCAGCTGTGTTCCTCAGACATCAAGGACATATAAAGAGCTCATAAAAATCAGGCTCTCCAAATTTGAAGACCCAATCTGAAAGTGAGCATCTGAGATGAATATACACTTCTCAGATGAAGAAATACAAACAGCAAATAAACATATTTAAAATGTCCAGTGGTCATTCAAGAGATGCAAATTAAAATAGCACTGAGATTGCATCTCACCTCAGAAAGGGTGACTATTATCAACCAATAACTAATGCTGGTGGGGATACGGGGTAAAACAAACAAACAAACAAAAAACCCTTCTCCTATGTTGGTTGGAGTATAGACTGGTGCAACCACTATGGAAATTAGTGTGGAGATTCCTCAAAAAAAAAAAAAAAAAAAAAAAACTAGAACTAGAGGTTCTTTTTGACCTAGCTATTCCCATCTTGGTTATCTTATGAAAAGCATTTTACCACAGTGACATATGCACACCCATTTTTTTTAGCAATGTATGAAGGAATTATTTTAATTGTTGACGAATGGTTCACTTAAAAGACACCATCATTCATATAATGCACAGCCCCCACGCTTCGCAAGAAAGGAACCAGGCTTCAGATTGACCCACTTTTCACCCTGCATTGAGGGATTGAGCCCAAGGCCTTGTGCCGGTTAGACAAGAACTCTACCACTCATGACACCTCCAGTCTGCTGAGCCACTTTTCAATCAGTCCTTCCCAACTTTTTCTCCATAAACAGTCCTTTGTGCTGCTACTTCCAAGCTCAATACCTTTACTTAACACTACTAGCTATACCAGATCAGCCCTGTGAACCTGAACACCAAGGAAATAGCTGAAATTGGTGCTAGACACATATAACATTGGGAGACATTCCTCCAACTCACCTCAAAAAAGAGTCTGTATTCCCTCCCTACCACTGTCTGGGTGTGCACAGTACCTGGGAAGGACTGCCAGGACTCAGATGATCTCTAGAACAAGGCAGTGGGCTCTACCCTTCCCCTCGGCCCGAATATGAGAGTCAGAGAAGTTCTCATTCTTATAAATAACCACCATCCTTAATATTTGTAATGCCTATTGTTCCCATTTCCATATGATTATGTCAATCAACACAAAATTCCAACGTTCTGTGCAACTCCTGATGAAAAACAGACTTTTGGAATGTGTTATACCAGCTACTATTTGAAAGAGACCATCTTTTTATGTCATTATTGATTTTCTTTGCAATGGGATCCAACCTGTCTCTAATTTATCCTCATTCAACTCTGTGAGGTAGAGAGGAAAACCATAGCTGAGAGATGTTTTTCTAAATCATATAACTCGCAGGTGGCAGGTCCACCCCTCCTTAGATACCTCTGAGCACTGCCACCTAGCAGCTAATGTGAATTATTCACCAGCAAGTGGGGGTCACACCTCCAACTCAGAGCGCACTGCTGCGTTTGGGACTTGCAACCTGTGCAGAGGAACCTCCCCCTAGCTCCTAGCCCTCTAGAAAAGCCCCCGATGAGAAAGGAGTCTCCACGTGCATATAAATGATTCTTTATGCCCTTCCCCCATGCAATGGGGGGGTGGATCAGGGGAAAGCCCCCAGTCCTCATGTAGAGAATGGGAGGTCAATGTATAATAGTCTTATTGCCAGATGCTTGGTGGCCACGGGGTGGGGAACAGGGGTATGCAGCCCCTTTCTTCTGGCATTGGTCCCCCTTCACTAAGTCACCATGGTAGAGCCAGGGGGCTGGAAGGACCTAGGAGCTGAGGTAAAGATGGTTCTTTCCAGGGAAGAAAAGCTGCTCTCTCTTCCTGCTCATTTGGCCATCTCAGAATGAGTATGAGGGGCTGTCAGTGGGGGCTGGAATGTCATCCAGGTGACTCTACCCAGTGGGCAGCAGACCCGGGCAGGGGATGGGGAGGGAGGGGGGCTGAGCCCGCCGGGGTATTCGGGCCTGCAGGCGTCACTCAATGCTGCCGCCACCGGGGCTCCGGGGCTTGCGGGGCCGAGAGGGCTGGTGGCCCAGGTGTGGCGGCGCGGGCAGCCTTGGCCGGGACAGGGGCGAGCTCAGAAGGGGCTCAAGGAGCCGCGCCCCGCGGGTGTGGGTCTGGAGCTGGCCGGGCTCCCAGGGTTACACTGCACACCCGTTTTTATAGTGGCACAAGTTTGTAATAGCCAAATCTTGGAAAACAATCCAAATGCCCCTCAGCTGGATAATGAATAGAGATTCGGCTTTCTGGAGTACTACTCTGCCATAAAGGAGTTTGCACTGGAGACATTGCTAGGAAAATAGATGCACCTTGAGTCCACATTCTTAAGTGAAGCAAACCAGACACACGTGTGTGAATAATGCATTGTTTCTCTGGTGTGAGAAGCAAAAAGTGCAACTAAGGACCCAAATGTATTTTGAAATAGGAGGAAAATGTTCAAAAGGAAAAGGGGGGAAGGAAACAAGAGAAAAGTAAGAGAGAGAGAGAGAGAACATGGAAACAAAGTTTTATAAATGACAAAGGTAGAAGGGGGGCTGAAGGAAGGGTAGGAGAATAAGGAAAAACAAGTTCTGTCTGACATGTACAGGCTTACATTGTCTATGATGGATGTGAATCTAATAATTATCTAAAGTATACCAATAAAATCTATTGAGAAAACCCAACACAGTTATAGCCTGATATCATTAACTATAGGAGCAAGTCCTACAGTTACATAACATAATCTGACTTATACCAATGATTTCCCACTTAATAGAGTGATTTTACCCTAGTGTGTGTGTGTGTGTGTGTGTGTGTGTGTGTGTGTGTGTTTAAAGTATTTGGTACAGGGTCTCACTATGCAGCTCACGCTGTTAGTGACCCTCCTGCTTTTGCCCTCCCCAGTGCTGGGGTTACAGGTGTGCCCTACCACACCTGGACTCGGTGGTCAGACCAATGAGCTCGGTGACAAGGCTGGTGGGGACTGTGGTGCCGAGGATCAGACCCTGGTCCTTGCAGGGCTGTCTAAGCAAGCACTTAGCCTGCTGAGCTGACTCACTGGCCCTGTTGTGATTTTTTTTTTTAAAGAAGGACAGGGATAGGATAAAGATATGTGTCGGGAGCCATTCCAAGATGGCGACCGCTCCTCGCTCCCCCGCCCATCGTGTCTGCCAAAATGGCGCCCATATCCGGCTTCCGGGTTCTTGTTGCTGTGCCTGGGCCCCTCCTATCCAGAGAAAAGCCCGCCTTTTTATGATCCTACCAATGCCATTTAAACACGTGTATAATTGTGATTGGTCTGTAAAGTCTATATAGCTTCTTGTATCAGGAAATCCGCCATGCTTGCACGATAGGAGCCGCGGGTAGCGGACACA